>JARFOC010000530.1:770100-812013 GCA_031763485.1 Osmoderma eremita
ATATGTGCGTATTATTGGTAAAGTAACATTTCAAAATTATATTTTCAAACACATCTTTAGGTTCCTTGATATAATTTGGATAAATTACAATTTTTGATTAAATCATTAAAATATTAATTTAATAATTGTCAATTATTAACCTTTCAGAAACTGCTCGTGTCAATTTGACATGTACAACAGAACTTGTAATTATTATTATTATTTAAAATTCATTGCTAAATTATTTTATTAGCATTATAGAATACGACAGTATTCGTGTCCCTTGTAAATCAACGCCGACTATATTGTGACATACCTTCACTAACTATGTATGTCCTTGTAATGCTGTTTTATGGGAAAAAAAAATCTAAATTATCTAAATTAATGTCATGGCATTATGATGCAAAGTTATTACTAAGAAGTAATTCTTCTTTTATGTTATCTATTAAATAAAAATGAATTTCATAGTTATTGGTGTATTATATTGCGTCTCTTTTACGATTACTAGAAATAAATAAAGCAAAAGTGGTTGTTAAATAGTAGATATAAAAAAGTAATTACAGATGACTTCTAGAACGTTTAGTTCGAGGATTGAGTGTGGGCGCTGGTATTTTATAGCACGAAGTTGCAAGGTAGTAACCAGTTTTAGGTGCTATTCATAACATTGGTTTTGGCATGCTCAATTATAGAAATAAGTTTTTTTTATCATTTTAAAAGCGAGTTAAGAAAAAGGTAATATTTCTCACTGTCTTCATAAAATGACGAAGCGAATTTTAAAAGCCAGCATATTCTAATTTACCAACAGCAAATGACCCTAAATTGGTCTTAAGTGAAAAGGAAAAACCCGAACGCGTAAAAAGAAACCAAATGAGCGGCAAGCCCGTTCCTCTTAATCACACCAATAACAAAGAGGAAGACCGAAGTTGTTTGATCGGTTCACTCTTTTTTTTTTGGCGTTCATCGCTCTCTTAGATCAATAACATCGATTCAGTTATACATCGTCGATTTTCATTACCGTTCAAATTGTGATAAAAGAAATTCAAATTAAACAATAACAGGTATGGTTAACATCAAAAGGCCCGCCGCTATCATCGGTCGATGTTATCCACACGAACGTAGCCGTAAGACTGTTGCCTCCATTATGCTTTCTTCGTCTTTCTAAGATGCCAGTGGTCTTCGTCTCTAAAATGGAGCGCCTCTTGCATTAGTATTAATTGGCCCCGAAAATACACATATCTGTTTAATAAATTTTTACGTGCGCCGGAAGTTTTGATGTACCAACACTGTTATTTAGATAATAAGCCGATAGATTTTGAACTAGAGGAGTGAATATTTTCACATTTCATAAAATTGAGTTTTATAATTTATCAAATATGCTTAGGGTATAAATAAATTTAAAAGTATTTATATGTAGGTAATGCCTTTTATATGTATGTATTTCAGAACATCCTGTCTAGTAATGTATCTTTTAAAATAACGTAAATTACAAATAGAATTCTTAAGATTCAGCATAGTTCTATATTTTTTTGCATCGCAAAATTCACTGTTGTGTTATGTGCTTGGATGCTCTGCATACGTTGAGTAATGCAAATTGTAGCTCTTTTAAAAAACTTCTTCGTACGGAAGAATTTTAATGCACATTCGATACTTAAGGTAAGTCTCAGCATGCTTTCCATACTTTAATAATATGAATTATCATTACTTAATCATTTGACACTCACAACTAGAGTTAAACACACTGTTCGGATTACTCCTCCCACACAAGTATTGAATTAATGAATGGGAATCCACGTATTCCCATTCACGTGTCGTCCTGAATTAATTTAATACTTGTGCGGGAGGAGTAATCCGAACAGGGTGTTTATCGTGCTGTACTCAAACACTTACCATACTAAGTGTCATTCGTAAAATCACAAAGCGAATAACATCTGTTAAACATCTGTAACGATGCCCGACTTGGTAGGTTGCAGTCTGGATATTTATTCCAAAAGAAAATCTATGCTTCGTTGTCTAGTAAATGAAACGGTAAATTACATAAGATAAAGGTAGCACATTCATTAAATTTAAATTTTTCATAATGTCCTATGCGACTTCTTCTTGAAGAATGCTGTTTGCTATTTACGTGGCGTTGGCAATCCCTTTTGGACCAACACATGAAAGGGATATTACAAACTACACATTGAATTTTAGCACTATCATAATTTAGGTATGGCATTTTAGTTTTAAATTGATAGTTTGTCAAACACTAGTCGTTTTCGCGACGTAGGCGACATTTTTAAAACAAACGTAGAACCACGAAATAGTATTTACGGGAGTGGATATGTATACACAACAGATCTCATTGAGAGTCGCAGTTATACTGAAGGTTGTATCGAATCTCTGCCACTGCGTGATGGCACTGGTGAGCAACTCTACTCGCTTCTAGTTAGCTTAATTTTCTACCTAGGACTACGATTTCAAAATTTACTCCTGCTATTTTTCAGGCGCAGATAATACCGCGTTAAACACTAACGTGAGTACTGCAGCAGTAGTTTCCGAAAATTACCAGACACCCTCAATATTATCTATTTTCGTCTGGACGTACCAATGGCACAAAGTTATTGATTGATTCATCGATTTAGACCCCAATGCATAGAAAGGTCTTTCACATCCCTCAACACTGCGGCCTATTGTATTACTCAGCATTCGGTTACTTCCTGATTATCAGAACAGATCTATCCCCTGACAATGTTTAGTAGTGTATCAAATCCTTCTTCGGTATGCCCCGCAGTGTATCCATTGCACCTGATGGTGTTTCCTTAGGTTGCACTGTTCAGTAAGTAGACATGTCATCACCTTAATCTGCGTTCTGCTAAAACACAGTATGTCATCCGCCACACGTTCTGATGGTTCCTCATCATCTGTTTCATGTGTTTCTGTCCTACTACATGGTGCCTGTGTTTTTGGTGTGCTCAGTCACCCGCTCAGTTATCGCACTACGTGCAGCAAGTTCTGTGATCCCGAGAGCTGGGTCAGTTGCAATGAAGGTCATTTCGAATTCCTTATTATTCTATTCCAATATTATCATTGCCCTTGTTGTCACCGCTATTATTTTGCACCGTACCGAAAACACTGTTCATTCGGTGATCTTAGTAAATTCAATTGAAATTAAAAGTGACCTGCTTCCAACGAACGCGTAAAAAGCCAATCATCAAAGATTTACTAGTGATAATTACGTATGTTTTCCTGTTTATTCTTGTTTTTTTTCACAAGCCCATGGAATGATATAATCATTGATTTTTTTATGTAAAAGAAAACACTGACTTTAGAAAGTTATAAAATGGAGAAAGTCCTACGCATCAGAGAATTACGCAATATGTCCATGAATTTTTCGGTAACTGTTGGTTATGTTAATTTAGCATTAATTAATAAGCTGAGTTAATCTGATGGGTAGCGATATTTATTAAAAGGAGTTATAATGAATAGGAGTTTTTGTTCTATTTTCATAGTTTTTTTTCTACTTTATATTTGAAATGGCCTAACACTTGGCGGAAAATGTACAGCTTAATAATTACAGAAAAGTGATCACAGAAATCCAGAAGTAAATGCTCTTGTTTTCTGGGAACGTCGAACTTAACTTACTATTATTTTTATTACTACTTGTGGGTCAAAAGAATAAAGTGTTTCACTGCACTAGCGACAAAAGACACGAAGCGATCTGTTAAGGACTGTTTTGTGCGCGTCGAAAACGACAAATAGCAACTGCCGTCGATCGGAGACCCGTCTATACCCTGGCCATTTGACGGGCTACAACCGCTTGCCGAGCCGCGCGCCCGCTTGCTGTCTACCCGCTACCGCGTCAGTGCACTCACCGCAGAACCAAAACCGAGCGTATATATAAGGGGCTGGGTACGAAGAGAAGTTGGAAAGGTATCCGGTGGCCGTGATGCGCTTATACGCAAAAGACGGTTGCACCCAGCCAACTTCGGATACCAGGTCCAATAGCCCCACAGTACGTGTACGGTGTTACACGAACGTACACATCAAATGTGCACATAGACATAGTGTCCTACTGAAAGACTTTGAGTTGCGATTAAGTGTGGAATATACACATTTATTTTTATGTATTTATACATTTGTCTGTATGACTATTTAGTTTGAAAATAAACTATTTTAAAATAACCAAATGCTTCTTTTGCGTTGTCTCACCGGCAAACTGTTCTGCAAACTAACACAATCTATACGAATATAGCTCAAAGTTCAAATCAATTCGAAGGAGTGCGAAGTTTTTCCCGAATTGTATTAATGCCTGAATCAGGACTTATTTGGCCAAACAATCGAATTCGTAGAAATTTTTAGGGTAGTAATAAATAGTATAACATGCTAACATTAAGATATCAATAATGGAAATATGTTGTTCTTTCTAATTGAACTAAACGAGGAAGAACTTTCTTGGATTGCCGATAGGTATTGACAAAATTACTCCATGCACGTATGTTTAATAAACAAAGAAGGTGGAGCTAATGCACACTCAAAATAAGTATCATACGTTGTAGCACAAGCGTTCTGCATAATGTATGTACGTAAGCTTAGAGTGATTTAAAGCACTAATGGAGGAACGATATTATAATGTTTAACTCAAACATTAAATTAACCGACTGATTTCTTGCGGTGAAGTTATTTACATGTAATACAGAAACCCCAACGTGAATTGCAATGCAGGAAGCAATTTCAAAACAGCTTCTGTCTATACCAGGAACAAATAAAACATACTAAGAATGCCACCTAGCTTCAATACTGTAGGACGGCGTTAATTCTTGGCACTAGTTAGCTCGTTAACTGCTTCCTCCAAATTACACTAATGAGAAACAAAGGAGACCCACTTCTATGTGCCTCGCATACTCCTTTCTCGAAAATATCTAAACATTCTTCTTACATAAACGAAGTAAATTATCCAGAGTGAAATACAACAGTAATAAACAACAAATGAATCTAGATTATATTATATGCCAGAAGTATTCATATATGTACACAAATCGTTGACAAGTCAGCGTTCATTCGATATTCATATGTACCTATTGCCTAAACATAAAAGTATCTAGGGTTTCTCTAAATACGTGTCCTAGTTCGAAACGTTTTACCTTAATTTAACTGCTTTGATATGTATCGCGGTGGAATTAATGGAAACGATGATATCTGCACTGAGTTATATTTAATGAGTTTATATAAGGTGCATACAAATTATATTTTGAGTTATGGCGCGGTTGTGTTTCAGCTATTTTTATTGACTGCTAGAGAACGTTTGAAATTCCAGACGAACGTTCCGTGAAAAAACGTTGGCTTTGCAACGGTAATGATTTTATGGTTAGAATATCGTTATGTTGATAATGGTAATTAAGTAATAGTGTGTTATCAAAATAGAAGAAGTTTGTTTTCGGAAAAGAATTCCTGGCATTTATGTGTAATTAAAGATAGAATAAATATTCATAAGTGTAATTATTATTATTCCCTAACATCGGCATGGAAATGATTTAAATAAATGTATTATTTTTTTCCATAAACTTTAGACTTATTGCATATTAATTACTTTTATATAATGTATCAAGTCCTAAAATCTACAAAATAATCTAAAACGCTACTATGTTTTCACATAGTCTTTGATTAATTGTCGGTGATATGTTTAAGAATTAATATTCTATCAATCAATATGTTTGAAATAAATACTTCCAATGCAAAATACCTTGAGTACAAAACAAGTTCTTAGGTTACTTAAAAATTTCTGACCATGTAACAAAATACTTATTCCAGAGCTATTGATGGTATTTCGAAACTTACCAAATTATCCCAATAATTTGTCAACGTAAAGGCTCACGGCTCAACAGAAGATTCTGTAAAAAGAAATATAAGTAATGCTACACTTAAAATTTGATTTATAAACTTGTACAATATGCAGAATATACTGATATAGATACATACATACACTTATATCCAAGAGTCCATCAATCAATATCAATTAAAAAAGAATAACGAAAATATTCAGTATATAATTTTGCATAAGCATTTAGGTACCAGTTTATGTTTACCCAACAACAAAACTTGAAAACTAAAATAGGAATCGGAAATCTCCCATTACCCTAAAAACAGTGGTATTTACTCTGAATCTGTAACAGCGAAATAGATACTGCATTATCACTACTACACGCAGAGAGGTAATTACTAAATGCAAGAAAGAATTGCTTTTATACATATATATATATATATATATATAACCAAAAAATATTTTGTTAAATCAAGGGTAAATTAAACACGTCTGTTCTCCGTTAAATTCTATATTCAACCTCCTACATACAGATCACCAAAAGTGTATGTGACTCATTGTCCTTTTTATAATATGCAGGCTTAATGTGTATTATTTAAAGATAATATACTGAGCGGTCTTACATAGTAGAATAACAAACATAATACACTTATATCTAATAAACAAGCCCTCACCATGATCTATCGTAATAATATTAACAATAATATTCTAAACTAATATACGATTAATAATTTCTCAAACTGAAAAGTTGTATTCCTGTTCAAAGGATTTTGTTTTATTAAACCGAGAAATATCAGTTGCTTCAACCAATTATACAATAAGCAGCAACCCCATCACATTGCTCTTCTTTGCAACTTTAGATAGAAGAAATTGAAATACTTGAATTTAGGGAATATATGTGGTTTACAAATCAGAAACATTTCAAAGGCGACGCTTTACTAGGAACAAAGAAAAGCTTTGTCCATATTTACTATTACAATAATTGGAGCAAGCAATTTTTGGTTTCACATGAATAAACTTTTCAGAAAATAACTTACTGTATTAAAGTAAATGTATTTCCTTGGATAAAATATATTTTCTGAAGTGAAGAAAAAAATATTTTGCATTAAGTAAAATTGTTTGAGAAATTTATTTCTCTTGGAAATAGTAAGCGCTTGTGTGTAGGGACTGAAAATTTAATTCAGGATAAGAAGGCTGACGAAACAGGCTTATAGTAGAGTAAACTATATAAAAAAATTACAATTCTGGACATCGCGACGACCAGATAAGGATTTCAAGTTATGTTGCATCAGTAACGTATTGTAACCTGAACTTTTGTTTGGGTATATTCCATCAGCCCTGAAGGACAAGAATGTTAAGAATCTTTTCTAAACCCGTTCAATAGATATTTGTTGATAAGCGTATAATGAATACCACACAATCAATGCGTATTTCATTCTTTAATCTAGTCCTATGCGTATTCTAATTTGATTCGTATTAGGGAACAATACAACTTGGTTAGTGTTATTGGGTTCATAAAACATGTACAAGATCTCATAAGGTAACCAGGCATGTGTGATGTGTTCAGAAAACATAAGCCTAGTATCAAAAAGCACTCCCAAGTCGCGAGTAGTAGGATCCCTTGAAATTGATTAGTGGTCACAAGTGCAAAAGTAAGTATTTGAACAGATAGTGTGTGATAGATTAAGTGTAATGTTATTTTTCTGGTACCAATTACTTATTATATATAAATAGGTGCCAGTAGAGGAAGTGATAATTTATGTCCCCTAAAGATCCAAATTTTTCAAGTTGTGAAACACTACATATATTAGAAGCATCTGCAAAATAGGAAGTACATTCTTTCACACGTTCAGCAAGATAAGCTACTTTAATCATTTTCATGGGTTATTGATGTGGTAGGAATTAGTCCGATAGAGGACAAAAGAATTTACCAGTAATAACCAAAATTTAAATAATATGCGTTGTTGCAGATGGTAGAAACCTTAATGTGAAACAAAATTAACGGATTTTCCACTATCTTATACAATAATTTTAGCATTCCTTGTATCATATGACAAGCAATACTAACACGCGACCTTAAAAGTAAATTAGTCTTTGGTGTTAGCATATTGAAGGTAGACGCATAACAGGATGCCAAACTTGGAATATTTAAACGCACTGTGGAGAACTATTGGTGTTTCGGCGGTCAGTCAAGGTATGAATTTGATGTAGTGTGTCTGATTATACATACATATATGCCAATTACGATAAGCTTGACTTATTTTGAAAAATAAAACTTCAAAAATCGACGCTGAACCTGCTGCGGAAGATGTTGCGTTGCGTAGAAACGAAACCATCCAACCTACCAATTGCGAATGTAAGTAAAGCGTTTTCAGGAGGAAGATGTCGTTGAAATATATTAAAGCTCGAGTAATAAACATTTGTGTAACTGATGAGCACAGTTTCAATATGGGAAGCGAAAGACAACGCCGGATAAAAGATAACACCAAGACCATTAATTTCGTTAACCAAAGTGAGTGCTTGATTTTCTATCGTGTATGTATATGATACGGTTTGGATTTGGTCGTGAAACATATTGCGTAACATTTCCCGATGTTAACTAATAAGTTATTATTACTATTACTATGTTATTATTACTCTTCTTATGTCAATATTATCTTGCAGGACTTCAGCATCCCGATGATCCACCACACTGCAGAAAAGTTTTACATCAACTGCATATGTCAAGGTAGAGTAAGATAATGATTTCAAAGGAACATTAATAAATAGATTAAAGATGAAAAGGCTGAATCTAGAGCCATGGGGTACCCCGGTCGTGATCATAAATGCATGTATGTATGTAAAGGTTTGGAGGAAACCCAAAGGAACCAACTTTATCTAAAAGAAGTTCATGATCAAGAATATCAAGCGCTTGCTAAAGATCCGTATATACAGTGTCCACTTAAGAAAAGCAACCCAAGTTTGCAACAGTAGAGCGACAAACCAAAAATCCCTGCTGTTGGGGCGATATATAGGTTGTTTTATATTGAAGTATAAACTGCTCAAAAAGGTTTGAAATGGAGATTGGTCGGTAATTCTCTATTGGCAATTTTTCGACTTTTATAAACAATTCTATCTAGTATGCTTCGATTTTCTCGGAACAATTCAATTGCCAAGTTAGTTATTGTAGATATAGACTCACTGAGAACAAAACGAGCATCTGTAACAAGAAAACTCGGTATTAAAGAAAAAATCCTTGTACGTAGAAATTTACGTGACATAGGTTAGAAACTTGAAGTCTGCGGAAGAAACCTTATTTGTCCTAAGGTTTTATGGCGTTGTTGCAAATCACATTTCGACGTAACAAAATTTCTTACGAAAATCTAGTATGTATAATGGATGTGTTTGTTTAGCTTAACAACATTTTATAAATGCCAAAAATGACGGTGTTTCTAATAATTCAGATATTTCCTGCACCATTCATTTTTATGGTGGTTTTATATGCAAGTGAAACGTGGACAATAACGAAACAAGACGAAGAGAAACTTGGAGTCTGGGAAAGGAGGGTGCTGAGAAAAATCTTCGGAGGTGTGAAGATGCAGGACGACCAGTGGCGAAGACGAACAAATAGAGAGCTGGAGGAAATATATGCAAAACCAAGAATTATGCAGGTGATACGATCACTCAGAGCAAGATGGCTGGGACATATTGGACGAATGCGGGAGCATAGGATACCCAGGAAAGTGTTGGTGGAGGGAGTGGGGGGAAAGAAAAGAAGAGGGCGGCCAAGGAAAAAATGGCTGCAGGAAGTAATAAAAGATGTGGAGAGTGTGGGTGTGACAGACTGGAGAGAAAATGCAAAGGATAGGAAAAAGTGGAAAGAAGTCACCGAGAAAATAAAAACCAAGGGCCTCCAAGGCCTGTAGTGTTGTTTTATATATATATTCATTTTTATACAATATTTTCTTTATGCAAATGAATAAAATTAAATGTCAATGTAATATTCATGTATAAGTCACTATTTAAAAAAAATTTAATTGGAAGATAACAAATAAATGCTCGCAGAGAGTTGAATACCCAACGCTACAGAAGAATTCAATGAATTTCCTACGACATTTGATACACCTTAAAACATTTACGTTATAGTTTCTTAAACTTGAATTGATCGAACACCGTCAGTGTTCGGGCTCTTAAACCAATCAGATCAATCGATACCTAACGTAAAATAAAAGGGGTATCAGCTTTGAGAAGTGCGTTTGTTTCTGAATCTAATTTTAAATATTTAGAGAGGAGCAACCCCAGCAGAGGAAGACCGTATGGTGAGGTACCCGCATCCCATATGTAAACCGTTCCTTATATATTATCTGCTCCGTTTCCAAAAATAGCCACCACTCCATATACAGATCGAATTTAATTTATATTATATAAAATCGGATTTCTTGGAGGGAAACGGGTTTTGTCGCATAAACTGTTGAAGAAATGTTTTCGAGTTCCCATCCGAACTAGACGTTTGTACGTACATATGCTCCTCCAATAAAACTACGAGTAAAATAAATCCGTTTGTAATGCTCTCATGTGTCAGGTCGGATATATCCTTTCATTAAAATATCACTGCACTCGGAAAATAAATATTATCACAAGATAGTTCACATAAATAAGATTATTTAGACAGTTAGAAATCTTCCCCAGTGTATCGTGTAAACATGAATTTCGAAATTATTTTTTACTAAAATTAATGCGGTATTTTGGAAATACGCTGTTGCAGGGAGGTAATAAATATTTCACGGAATTTGTAGTAATAAAACAGACATATGTATAACAGGAACTTGCAAATACCGGTTGTGGCAATTATGTGGTGTTGGCCCACTTACTCACTAAAGATCTTTTAAATAAGCGTTAACCAACTTTGTAGTTTGGATGAACTAGATCAATTGGTATATTATTAGTTCAACCAAAACTATAAGGTTCTTTATGGTATTCTATACCAAAACCTGAGAGCTTTCGGCAGTTCATCTTCCTTTAAAAAATGAACACTGCAAACATAAGCTGATACGGTTATTACACTTTTATATTCAATTTGTTTAGATTTGTCACAGTCAAAAAATATACACACACAGATTTAATATCTTTGGGATTTTATTGTTTTATTGTTGTATTCTATTTTTGGGAATAAAAGTTGCTAAGCTCGAAATTTGAGAAGAAAGTCAATAACAGCGAACAGAAAACAACTTAAAGGAACAACAGTATTTATTGGAAATTGACAATAGGGGAGAGAAAACCACGACGAGAAACAAAAACAATCGCAAAGAATGAAATAATTAGAAGAAATAATGTCGGGATAGGATATAATAAAATAATTAATGAAAAAGAATTGATTAGGAAAATATTAAAAACATATGGTAAACAAAAAAGTGGAGACAGAAGAAACGAGATGGGATGACGATGAAAAAGAACAGGAGAAGGAAAAAGATATAATTCGAATATGCACGTGGAATGTAAGAACAATATTAGGGTCAGGGAAAACAGGAGAAATTGTGAAGGAATTGAAAAAGTGTAAAATAAATATCGCAGCAATACAAGAAATAAAGTGGATAGCCAAGGAGCAAACGCTAAAAATACAAACAGGAAATTATATAAACTGACCCACTCACTGGGTGGTCTATGTTGCTTACAGAATAGATTAATGGCGGTACATATGCAAAATTAAAACAAAAAGAATAACTCCATATTTATTAAATGAACACAAAAGTTTAGGAACACTACGCTTCGTGGTCTTGGGGTCATACAAATTTTAAAATGACCATTCAAAAGAAGTTTATTTTACATGTTTAGTGGCACAGAAAGCCGCGTCAATTCCATTTTTGTCCTTATTTAATAATGTTTATTCCTTTCCCTAACTAAAATAGTCGCTTGCCATGTGTATGGTATGGATCGCACATGGGGGCGGATAAGATCTTCGAGATTGTTTTGCAATTCTTCGACCAGTACCTGACCCAGCCTTTGAGGAGTTTCTGGTGCATTTACATGGTGCCTTATGTGTTGCTTCAGCATATCCCACAAAAATTCGATAGGATAAGCTCAGGACTCATCGTAGGCCATTCCATTACATCAATGTAGTTCTCTTGCAGAAATTAACTCGTAATGTTGGTAGTATGTGGGCGAGTAATATCGTACATAAGAACGAAATTGTGGCCCATATCATTCTCTAATTGCCCCACGTGATTCTCGAGATTTGTGTCTTTGTAGTAATGTTGAATTTGTACACCGCCAAGGTGATACAAAAAAAATTCTTTAAATCTCGTATCTTGGCGAGTGAAGACGTATTCTTTATTCGTGTTATAACACGATAACATCAATATTGTTGAAGACAAGAATGGAAACATACTCACAACAAATTAACAAATTATTGAAAGAAGGTACGAACGCTTTGACCCGATGCGGATATCAGTAAATAAATGAAGTTATTACATTGACATCCAGGAGAAAACCAGGAGATTATACATGAAGTGCCAGAATATGCACTTGGGTAACTAAGAAATGGAAAGGCTACTGGACTAGACAGTATAATGGCAAAGATGCTTAAAAATATGGGAGTGGAGGTGGAAAACGGTGCCCACTGAAATATACCTTTACTAAGTGTAGGTAGTAAACTGTACAATGTCATATTAGAACAGAGATATAATTGAACAATGACTTGATAAGAATCAGAGTGGATTCTGACTAAATATAGGTGCCATGCACTACAGCTTTAGTTTACGAAAAGTAATGGACAAAATAACCAACACGGAAATACCTTTACATGTGCTGTGTAGATATAGAAACGTCATTCGACAATGGTCCACGAGACCAAGTAGGTATGGGAGATTTGAGCCAACGACATGTTGGAAATAAACTTCTGGAGGCAATCAAGAGCATTTATACAAATAGTAAAAATGCGCTAAGAATGTAAGTAGACGAGAATTTACTACTACGTGTGGAGTGAGAACAACGGGGGGAACTGAGGCCTCTATAATTTATGACCTGACTGGATGAAATAACAAAAGGCAGCAAAAACACTAAAGGGCACCTTGCTAGATATAAAACAATTACAGCAGGTGCGTGCATGTAGCTGAACTGTTTGGAGAGCAGGACCAAAAGCAATCATAAGAATAATGTTTGAGAGGCAACAGCTGGTGGAAGAGGAAGATGAAGGCTGAAAGAAGAATGAAGAAAGAAAATCAGCAAATGTTAGGGGAGACAAAAATGGAAGAAGTGGGGGAAAAGTGCTGAAAACTAATAAAATCGCACATTTCCAGTAACTATTGTAATTAAGATAATTATAGCAAAGTGCATAATGAAAGCTGCTGATATTGCAATTATCACTAAGCGAAATTGAACTGCAAAAACTAAATAAAACGAGGAGTTAGTTAATTCGATGTAATAACACTGCGGACACCTTTTTTCTAAAGAAAACCATCCATCGGAAATAATAACCTCATTATGGTTAGATTCCTCATCAATTTCTGGAGCGTCATAAAACAGATTAACGAGAAATCAAATTCCTGCAACTGTATTGAGCTAATGGTATTTTAATTGGGCAGATCCTGCCAATCAGATTGTAATATTTAATCGTTTCAGTTTTGTGCACGTGAAATTTCTCTATTCCATAGAGGTTCTTAAACGAAAAACATACATTTTCTTTAATTCGGTGCCTTTTAACTCTACGAAGTTCTTATTTGTTACTTCTTACAAAGAAGTGGCTACCATATTATTTGATATACACAGCAAAAAAAATCAAAACATGATGAATCGCCCTTAATTAAGATTGCGAGTCTACACTAACACTTTCCCTGGAAGTATATAATTAACTTCTGTAGGTTTCGAGAATGTTTCTGAGTTCGCTCTTAATTTGTTACGAGGAGAAAACAAATTATTGCAAAAAACAAGGATATTCAAATAAAAACAAAATAAATACATTTCTCTATTGAGACTCCTCCTGTCCTTACTATTAAAAATATTGAAATCAAGTAATTAAGTACAAAACAAGAGATTACAATCCAAATTCTATTAATGATAATGATCGATACGAAGGAATTAGAAATGGCTAGCCTTGCTAATTACTTGAGATTATTAAATCTTAACATGTTAAAAATAGAAAATGTATTCGTACAATTTTTTTTTGCTAACAGAAGGTAAAATTTGCACGTTCGAAATTACGCGGGAATTCTCCGCAAAGGACCGACGATATCGAAGAATTTACGAGTTCGCATTTCGCGTGCGATGAATTTCTTAGGAGAAATCGAGCGTCGGATTTACTTGATTTGTGTAAATGGAAAAAAGCGGCCTCTTGTGGAAACCTATTTGAGATCGGCGTAATGAAAAACTATCCGAAAAAGTTCAATTCCCGCCCGAGTTATACTCTTATCGTGAGTAAAAGAGAATCTTCTAATATTAATGAAAGTTTAGATAAGTTTTTCGTCACCGGTGACCCGAACCTGAACTTGAAACTTTTTCTCTTCGATGGGAACAAAAAAGACAAGTCACATGTGTTTCTTCTAGCCTCTCTGTAAGAAAAGGAAGCAGTACATTAAGCCCTAGGCAATGGATTGTTTATAGTAATTACTTACTTACCATGAGTTAGGTACTCGTGGTAGGTAATATCACTATTTGATTATGAATAAAAGATTGTAGCATGTTAGTAGCAAAAGGGATTTAAGCTAAATCAGAAAGATAAAATTTTTATTTCAATCAAGTATGTAATTAAGTATTTTTTGAATCAAAACTGTTGCAGAGCAACAAAATGAGTTAACTGACTTACTTTGTTCATGACAATCTGGGAAAGACAGTATTAGCTATGAAATATCTTTCCGAGATATACTACATTCCATATTCCAGTTGTAATAATTCAAAAACAAGGAACTTCTGCGGAGAACGATGGAAAGACGCTTATTATTCATTCATGAGCTATATCTTCGACAGATATTTATGATCCCCAATATACGGGCGTTACAAATTACACGATTCGCGCATTTAGCGCTTTAAGGCTTTTCCAACAGGCTAGCGGCGGCAGGGTGTGATGGTGGTAATACGTTGGAAGTTATCCGCCTTCACTCTCGCCTAGGAGGAATATATTTGAATTTCGCACTTGACGACTTCTGGCGTTTAGTGGATTCGTCTCCCTCTTCTGCAAACACATGAATCCCGTTTTATCTTTCAGTCACTTTGGAAATAATGCGAGCGTGATGCGTTGGGGTCTCGTAAAGCAGTAGTTAACGCGTTTATAGAGCTAGACTGGATAGAAGAGGGTTTCCTCTGAAGGTATTTATATAGATCATCGCGTACGCGCATACATATGGGCAGTATATATAGGGGGTTGCACCCAAAGTTTAAACCGCCGATCCAGGCCAGGACTTAAGGATTATTAAGCCAGGGGCGTTACGGTATAAAGAATGACGAATGAAAATGACAAAAGTTGCTCTTGCCGTAGCATTTTCTGTACAACTTATGGTTGGTTTCAGAAAGTATTTTCCTTTATGGTATCATGTAACTCACTATTTTAATTCCTAATTTATTCATAAAAAAATAATTTTGGATAAACGAGGTTTTAATACTTCTAGAGAGATCTTTGTAATATGTTTTTTTCGTCTATTATTGAGGCTTTCAATGATATCTGAGTTTACTGCAATAATACTGTTCAATGAAGTATATGCTTTTCATGATACAAATTTGGAAGAATTGAAACTATTTCATAGGTATTTAAACCTTTGCTACAAAACAAGAGCTTTATGAGCGGATGTAGAGCTATTTCCATGACTTAAGTCGGATATTGCTATATAATGAACGACGGAGGTAACCGAAACATCAGCTACTACAGTAATGATCCATCGTCACGAAATTTCACGTCAAGAGTTTTAAAGTAAGAAATCGCACGGAATTGAAGTAAGATACCATTGCTTTAGAAGCATTTGTGTTAAAAATTTTGCATAAGGATTTAGGAATCAATAAAGTGTCAGCACACTGGATTCCGAGAAACCTGACTCATGACCAAAAGTTGTCCAAAAAATATGCGAAGAAAGCTTAAAAGCTTTATAAGTTTATAAGTTGCTATAAGCAAAAGAAACCTCTATAACTTTTACCAAGAAACTTTGCTGTACGATATTTGCTGAGTTCGTAAGGCACACAAACTTCAGGAACAGATAAATTTTTTTTATGATATCACGTTATTGGAGAAGCGTTGGACTAAGTGTGTAACTGTTGAACAGTCATATGTCGAAGAATTAAATTTTGTTTTTTTCTAGATCTCCTACTTCAATCTCCTATATACCGTTCTTCCAGATGGAATAAATGAAGCTTCAAAGACTGTAATGTGTTAGTGTGAGGGCCCAATTTTGGAAATGTAGTTGAACTTTGCAGATTTGTTAATTTCGCATTAAGTAATAGTCTACATAAAAAGGCCTTGTAGTTATAAATTATTATTGTGATAACCAAAGAATTAGTTATAAGAAGAGAGCGATATCGAATACACAATGCTAAAGATGAGGAAAATAAATATGGTTTGGAAAGTTAGACAATACTCAATATATGGTAATATGAAAACTTGGAAACAAATAAAGGAACAATAAAAGCGACAGATGAACAGGTGCAACTATTTGAGAGTAACGTTAACATCTGATAGTAGGGACAAAAAAGACATGGAAGATAGGGTAAAGAAATATATCTTAAAAGAAAAACAAAAAGAAAAGCTTTATATAAAACGCATTAAAAAGAATAAAATAAGTTGGTTTCTAAGCCCAATTGGTTCACTCCACACTAAGGATAAAAAATTTAATTTTCGTAACTTTATAAAGCTTACGCTTTTTTTTTGTTCTTAACAATATTGATTCACCTCACACTGAGATATAACCCCAACGGTTCACCTCACACTAACATGTAACCATATTAGTTCACCCACATTGCGTGAAAAAACTTAAGCTTTATAAAGTTACTTCACTACTTGGTATCCAACCAATCGGATGGATGAATCTGTATCTGACACACACTTACTGTTGAATACATAGTTGTTTAAATATTTACTACATAAATGCGCGGTAAGCGGTCAGCGCTGTGTCCATTTTACAATAGGTAATTGTAACGTCCTAATCCGTGATAACGGCATTTCCGGTACAAATTTTACAAGGTGTTTCCGTTAGTAAACCTTACGGTCGTTGAAATTGTGAAATAAAATAGCAAATAAATAGTAAAATATATACAAGTGAGGAAACAATGAAAACATTCGGATTACAATATCTTAAACAAATAAATGATCAATTCTTTACCTAAATGCGGGGAAACCTATCTCCTGTGAGCACTAATGCGGCCAAAAGAATGTTTACACTAAAGTGGTAACCATAAAGATAGGGTCGTTACCGATTTGTGGAAAAACCTTTACTACTAGCAAGAGCGGATCATTCAACTAATAACGCTATACGAATAATATCACTGGTTAACAAGATTTTTGTCCCAAGCACAAAAATGCCTGTTTCCCATATACTTTTGCATGCTGAAATCAATTATGTTTTCAGAATTTCTCCATCACCCTTAGTTTTTATGTTCCAGGGTATTCGATTATCCACCTAAAATATGCATGCATAGATATGTAGTATATGTCTTGACGTTATTTCAGTTGTCGGCTAGAGCTCGAAATCGATCAAGCAGCAATGGTTAATGGTTGAACATGTTTTGACGTGTTAAGACCAGCATTTCCCATTCCTAGATAGCATCTCTTGTTATTTCAGGTCGCCTAGAGCTCGGTGAATGAACATATACCCTGACATTGTTAACGTTTTAAAGAGTGTTGCGTTGTAGTGCGTTCAAGCTATTTTGATGAAACTGCGAACATTTGATCACCTGTAAAAATGCCAAGGAAATGTGTAAACCACCCGAACTCTTTTTGCTACATTTGCGGCGAATTGACATTGCTTTCACACCTCTAATTAAAGAGTGCTATGAGTAGTAGTTCAAGTATAAAGTAGGTGATCAAGACAAAAGCTGGGCTTCCCATATTTGCTGTGTTACGTGTGCCAGACTTCTTACAGCGTGAGCAAAAGTTAACGACATATGCCTTTTGCTATTCCTATGATTTGGAGGGAACCATCAGATCATATTACCGATTGCTATTTTTGTCCAACAAATATAAGTGGTATGATTTCTAAATCCAAACATACTGTAAAATATCCTAATATTACCTGTGCCTGAACCTCCACATGACATGACACTAAGCGACGATGAAAGTGCTGATGATACCAAGGCAAATTGAGCTCTGCTATGTCGGCAGACTATTGCTGGAGAGATATTTCTGATGCAAGTACCGCCGAAAGTCATATTTCAGCACATATTCGAAGTATATATATTACTTTGTACGTCATGTTTTCATGATTTATACACATATTATAATATATACTTTCACAAAATTTCATTGCTTTGTCACTCTGAAACCCTGCCTGATAGAGAAATTGTGAAAACAGATATGAAGTAAGTGTAAAAAGTACTACCAAGTTCACCCACTTTACCTCGTTGGACAGAATAAATCTGAAATTTTGTTGACCAGTGTATTATAAATATTTATGATATATCCCAAACTAATAAACTAAATTTCGCAGGGGTAATAAATGAATTATCTTACGCTAAACTAAAAATTAAATTAATATAATTGAGCATGCAAGTCTCTTCAACAGCGATAGTGTACCCTAAGGCGGATAAGTTACAAAAATAATATTTTGTACGTTCGACAAATTGCTAATGCCTGTTTGATAAGATGGTAGTCCATTTAAAATATAATAAAATACCCTAAAATATAGTCATTAATAACATATTCTGTATGTATGTTTGTTTCCATTTCACGTCTAAACCACTGAACCGATTTCGGAGGTATCAAAGTATCTTTAGGGTTATTCAGCTTAGGATTTAGGCTATCCAAAATTCAGATTTTCAGGGGGAGGGGGCCAACTCGAAGGGGGTGAACTTAATGATCTATAGTGCAATTATATATTTCTCCATATGCAACACTAACTTGCTATTCTACCAGTTCAATTGTAGGTATTCAATGGGCGATTACTACACCTTCAAGTGATATACCTACTCATATACCTATGCAACCAACACACATGGTGATCTGCTGGTATATAATAGGTTCTATTATATGCATATTGCTATTTATTTATTATACTTTTATTTATTGTTATTGCTTAAGACAGTTATGCGTACAATGCATTTTTTTCTACGACATGTTAAGATATGTGACAACATTAAGTTATTAAACAGAATAGGCAGGTGTATGTTCGTAGGGTGGTAGGCAATAAACATAGGAACTATTTGTTATGTTAGTATTTACAGTTTCGTAGGTGACTTTGTTAGTAACTATAAAGGGATACAATTTTCTTCCATCGTCACCATAAAATTTATTAGGAACAAGTACATATGTACCCATGTATGTATAAGTGAATATACCGATTGAAGTAAACCGGCTACAGCAACGTATGATACTAAACTGAATTGGGTACGTTGCAAAATATTTTTATAACACCTCGTAAAAATTTATGGGAGTATGGGTAAGTTGCAGTAAAAAGAAAATGAAATATGTTTATTTATGTATTAAAAAGGTTATCCATACCTATCCCGAATCTATATCTGTCGCCTATTTTACGATATATCGTACCATACAATTAATCTAAATATTAAATGACTAAGTGAACAACAACGTTACTTGTAAAACACTTATCTAAAATTGACCAAATGTGGTTGGTGCAGAAAACATTGTTAAAAGGTAATTAACAATAGTTTTTTGATCTAGACATCAAAGTGGATACTTGCAAACATGTTATATATAATTTAATAATTTTTTTTCCTTAAAGTAACCAATTTTCGTGTTGTATTCTTGCCCAATAGTTTTACAAGGCCGTGCGCTGCAGGCTGCTTATTATTGCGTTGTATGAAATTTATTGTGATCGTGTCATGTTTTTAAATTATTTTATTTGTATTTATTAATAGGTAAGCAAAGTAATATAAGGCATATTGATTCGTACTTGGAAGACCTACAGGTATAATGATACGTATTTTTTATTTGTGGAATACGTCAGAATCCACAACGAAATGGAGAAATTACTAAGGGAATGAGATTTTCAGCATCTAGATTTATTTAGAAAACGATTGGTATGTGCGGTGCGAAAAAAACATTTTACTATCTTTTTGGGTTTTGTCGTGTTTCAAAATTTTGTAAGGATGGTTCTATAATTATGTTGCTTAGATCTTCGGGGCAACAATTTCATGTACCTATGCTGATACGAAGGTATCCTCTGCAGAAATTAGTATACAAGTAGATAGCATAAATATCGGCTCACATAAAAATTTATATCCTGAAAATGCGGATAACATAATTAGAAATCCCACTGGGACAAAATTTTTATATACAACAAAACCCGAAAGGATACTGTAATATTAACATTTCTTCATATTGATTTATCACACTACAACTGTTAAAATAATGCTAATAAGTTCTCATAATAACACAAGAATGAGTTAATGAGTTAAAGCAATGCTGCAGGTAAGTATAGAAGTAACATTGTAAACTATTGAAATAACTATATGAAATGATTAACATTTTGTGTTAGTTATTTGAATATTTATTTGTATTGAATTAACTACAACAATTTAATATTTTTATACTTTTTGAAATTAACCTTTCAAAACTCATTGCTCGTATCTAAGTAAAAAATATTTCATGTTACCGTTTTACGGTTACTTCACAATTTTTTCTCGGTGTAGAGTAGCCTGGAAATATTACGTACTAGATAACATATTGTAATTGAATGATCGCATCTCGTAAGTCAGTGTTCTAGTAAACATGATACAGTTAATTTATACTTGTCTACTAGGGTTTAACGCCAAGCTAGCTAATGAGGCCTGGATACATTGGAGTGAAGTCATGCTATCTTGATCGAGGCCTCGCGAAGATAATGCATCCAAGCCTGTATCCATACATTTAAATGTACACAGATGCCTGTGATGTTTTGTCGAATGCACGGCGTTTGAAGTCCCTGTTTTGTTATTTTTCTACATTTTAAAAATTAATATAGATCTTTAAATAATTGGTCTTTTTAATTATGACATAAAATTAGTTAAGTAAATAAGTTTTATTGAAAAAAATAATGAGAAACTATTGGAATTCATGATTTGAATGGCAGAAGTATAAAATATGCTACATTAGTAATTAAAAGATGTACAAGCAATAATTTGGAAAGATAATGTTTTTATGGAGGATAATGTTTTTATTTGTGCAGATACAGGTATGAGTTGACAAAAGTATAAAATAGCACACATAATTATGCCCTCACATATCCCAATAAAGATTTAAAAGAATTTATGTTGGTTCAATAAATTATAACTGAGAGTTTTCACAAAACAAGTCACAGTAACCCACCTTCTCAAAATGGGCTGTATTTTACTAATAATTTATTGAACATAATCTCCATTTTTCACAGGAAAAAAATATTCTAAACTTTCTGAACATACAGCTCTTGTACACTCTATTTTATATAATCAGCAATAAAAACGAAGTAGGCAGTGCCTTTTTTTTATCTTAATCACGTGTCTTAGAGTTTTTGTCACTAGAAAAATATTCCTCCTAATTTAAGCACGAACACAAACAAATAAAGAAACATTATTCATAGTCTAAAAAAGGGTAGGTTTATTGTGATCATTTCTTCGTCATGTTATATGTACATACTACTATGAACTGGATTTAGTATGTAGATTTAAAAAAATTAAAGATTTGTCCAAATTACTAATTAAATGGTGGGACCGAATTCGTTTAAAGATAATTGTATTAGATAATTGTATTTGTAATATTAGTGTAATGGACTTTTCTCAATTTACCTATACAGTTGTCAGCCCCGCCTAGCAGACTGTTTAACAAACATAGATGACAGTCATAGTAAATAAAATTCCCTAAAAACGATGAACCTGTGTTAGGTAGAGACGCTGTTCCACAGACAAGGACACATACCCCACACCGGCGAGTGTAGCATCTTTTTCTACCTCTTAGTAACTAGGATAAAGTGTCCTTGTCTTATTTTTGCGAGAAAGGTCTATTGAAGTACTTCATATAAAAGAACTAATAGAAGAAAACAAGTAGAATCGTTGTATCCTATCTACAATTTTTAAATGTCTCTCTTTAACAAGATAATAGAATAGTAAATAATAAAGTGTTCATGTAAATTATATTTCGGAATAGAAAGTATTCCGGTCACATCACTCTCTCAAGTAAAAAACCAAGACGCCAGGCGTATGTATAATACGTATGCATTCATTTCGCCTACGGTGTACGTCCGACCAAGCTATCTCGGGTCTCGTAGTTGGTAGTTTTTTCAGAGGCTCTGACGAGATTACTCGGATGGGTTTGGTTGGGTAGAATCCGATTTTGGGTACCAAGTTTAACTTAATAAACCAAAATTATATCTAAACAGTTAAATTATTGGCTCCTGGAATACGCGGACTCGAATATACCGAGACAGTGAACGTGTTAAATTAAAATATTTCGGTATTTCCTAAATTTTCCTAATAAATATTTGATAACTTGTGCGTACGGCTCATGTTTAAAACCTCATTCTAACTACCAAATCAAGTAATATAACCCGACCCTGGATCCGGCGTCTGTTTGGGATGACTCACGTTCCTTTGACTATTTCTAGCATTGCCACGTGGTTGAATGACGGGGTTTATACGGAGATGCCGACGTCTGTTGGCGTCCCCTCGGATTTCCTGTGTATTTTTTTTGCTCCCGACGGCTTGCTCTGTGTATGCTAGAAGGGAATTTGCTCGCTAGTTGTGTCTAGACTAGTGCCGCCCCGTTACTCTTTTTTCCCTGGATGCCGGATTTGTCTTAGCGTACAGGATTTGGGAGTTCACAACGATTAGATATTTGTTCTTGTTATTCTTGATTCTGTTCGCCTGGAAGTGAGAATCGAATAACTGCCAGTGTATATATTATACATACGTACATTTTCCGTTTCTATCGTAGCAATTTAAATTTCTTGAAAATACTTTAGTTTGAAATTATCTAAAGCCATTAAATAAAGAATTGAGAAAAATTGTTTGCACATATTATCCTAGTTTTGGTGTATTGTACTCACACATAAATAAACTAGGTTTAATGAAATGTTTGCATATCGGATGGTCCATTTAAAATAGAACCAGTAAATATCAAATGATTAGTTTTGCAAAAAAGAAAGTTTCAGACAAAAGTTTAAAAACTATTGTGTTCTTTATAAAGAAAGCTGTCAAGGTCAACGAAAGGTCAATCGCACACGTTATATTTTTAAGGGCAAAGAAAATGTTTTATGAAATCTTATGAAAAATGTGAACAATTGGGACTCAAATTCCAGAAAATGCACTGGCTTCTTGGACGCCACTCTGAGTTGTCAATTCACAACAAACTGCTTCTTTATAAGCAAATGCTTAACACTGTGTGGACTTACGGCATCCAGCTTTGGGGTTGCACCAAGGAATCAAACATAAAAGTCATTCTGACATCACAGGGTAGCATAGTCAATGCACCGTGGTATATCCGCAACCTAGACATTCATTGCGACGTGAAGATGCTTATGGTTGAAGATGAGATAAAGAGGTTTGCAAGCAAACACCACAAGAGGCTGGAAAACCACGAAAATATCGAAGTAATCTCGCTCTCGACAACGGACTAAGAGGTCTGAAACCGTTCGAATTAGTGTAATGACACTGATAGTGCTTAAGGATTATATCTAATGTATAACCATCTCTTAGTGTAATGTTGAGTTCGTCACTGGACGTTCATCTATCGAACACTAAGTTTAGATATTAGCGAAATATTGTTACATAGACCTAGTCTAGTTACAAGTTCCAACGTTTTTACGGCGTTCTTACAAAAAAAAATTTAAAGCACATATTCAATTATGGTTCCAAAATTAAATTTTTGCGGTTCTTTTAAAGGTTGTCCTACCTTAATATTACACATTGATATTGCGTGGTGGATATTTTTAATAAACATCTATACATGTTTTGTTTTGGCCATTTGTGACTATTCTGAGCTTGAAATAATTTTGACATGGACGGCAACTCGTCAAAAATAGAACATTGTCTTTTCTCTTTGTAGTAATTAGGTGTTTTAAAATTATAAGTAGAAGATAGCTGATTAATCTGATTTCAATTGATCCATTTAAGACGTTTTATCAAATTTCTGCGATTCTTTCGTGCAATTAGTAACTGAATGATCACATTTCACCTTTTTGAAGTTGCCACAGGTAGGGGGATGATTTTTGTATGGATCGTGGGTCAGTTTTAATAATTATTTTCATGTAATTATCCACAAGGATTATCATTATATGTTCCAAAATTCTTTAAAAAAATTACAATAAATGCTACAGGCACAGATATACGTAATTTTATCAAAAGAGTTTGGAATCAGTCAAGCAAGTCTCTGTTTGTATATCGGCAGAATAATACTTTTTTAGATTGAGATAACTAATTTCTTAACCCTATTTTTTTATGGTGCTTTGAAATAATAGAACTAACACAAAAACACCTGTACTACCTCAATGAGGTAGTAAAGGTGGTAAAGATAGGTATTTCGGCAACTAGGTTTCCATTAGAACCTACAGAGGAAAAAAAGTGTCAGACTTAGTATCACTGGTTATACCTGTGGAATAACACCGAGTTACATTAACTAGATTAAAGTAGAGTAAAATGATTATCATAAGAGATTCTGCACATTCCTTACAGGAGCAGAAATTCTTAGGTACAACAAATCCGTTTACAACTCTTCCCGTTCTAAGAAAATACTGTTAAAGTAATATTTTTTTCAATCTGAAAATATATTTCTATGCGTCTTTGCAAGAAAGAGGTTTTGTAAGCACATTTTAAAATCATATACTGCACTTGCGACATGTCCAGGATTGGAATGAATTTGTTCAGTATGCGAAACCATAAATAAAGTTTTTGGAAATTATGAAGGTTATCTTAGCCGTCGAAAAAGAAATCCAGTTTGACAGATGATATGTGTAAGTATAAATATCTTTGAGCAGCGGCTGCACTGTGCTAATTCTTCACTTCAGAGCATCTATGGACCATAAAACTCTTAATGGAAATTTTCTTTTTTACCTCTATATGTTGCCTCGATACGAATAAATGATCAAATAATCAAGTAACTCTATTTCTATGTTGGCAACCATTGTTCAATTTGAGATGCGTATCCATCGTTTAAAGGCAATCGAATATAAGATTTCTTTTGTCACAAGTAAATTAAAAAGCAATATATCTTAATCCAACTATAACAAATCAAAATCTAATATTGCATGCAATTTGAAGAAAAACATGTGTGTAGTTCTCTGAAAAGCCATAAAGATTGTTTCAAGAAGAAAATAAATAATACTAACGTTCGAAACAGCATTCACAGATAAGGATTTTACATCTTTTGCAAAAAAAATTTAATTGTTCATATGTTAAATTGCAGAAAATGATTGGATTGTACACACGAAAACATTCTGATTTCAAGGACATAACTTCATGGAGCACCAATAGACAACACTAAAAGTAACACCGGGCCTGCACTGGAGTCCGCGCATGTGTGAGTAGAAAATAAATCTAATAGCCGAGAACACATATTCAAAATTGTCTGCGTGTATCTTTATCTTACCTTTCTTAAATTAAATTAAATTTGAATAATATGGAATTTCATAAATTAATCAATCATATAAATTCACTAACGAAATAGTCTGTAGTATCATAGAAACCCTTTTGTATTAGGTATGTTTTCAATTAATACTTGAATCTTTTAAAATGTTCCTTTTTATAAGAAGATGGTAAATGATTACATTTATTTAAGATTTGTGTATCTACATTTTTATGTATCCTGGTAAAAGAAGATTTTGGATTTCAGTCGGTCTTCATAGTGTTTGTTGGTAAAATTTGCATATTCATAGGTATACAGACCTGGTAAGGTAAGTATTTGAAACTGTTTAAATACTTCTGTACATGTGCTCCTTTTTTAGGTAGAAAATCCTTTTTAAACAGGATTTTTTAGAATCAGGAGCCGTTTTGCAGTTGCGGAGATACCCCAAAAAATTATTCCAACCTTCTATACAACGCCGACATTACGCATGACGTCTGCTAGAGCTAATGCCGCAACAATAACCTCCATAGAAATTGTTCTCAAAGCATACACCGTTCCGGCTATTTTCTTTGAAAGAACATTTATGTACATACATGCTGTTTCTGGTCTAAGCCGCTATCAAGTTGTAAACCTAAGAACTTCACGTTATTATATTCGTTTTTTATAAATTAAGTTTAAGATTATTTTTATTGAACCAGATTTCGATTTTCTCAAATATTTTCACTATTTCTTCTTTAATTTATTTTTCCGTGCTCTCGATTATACCTATAGGAGTATCGTTAGCAAACATATTGATGCAGTGTTGCGTAATATTATATATATATCTTAGATCATTTGTATATAAGAGAGATAGAAACGGCCTAAAATAGAGCCTTGAGTATTCCAATCTGCGATTTTAACTATGTTGATTGAATAATTTACTGCTTAAATGTTAGGCAAATGATGGTACCATATTTTAGTTAGAAGGTATATTGTATGAATTTCTGTATATATAAATCGATTTAAAATACAAATACATTAACTAATTAATACTAATGAATAGGGTTCACTAACTCTTTCTTTTTTGTTAACTTTAATTGGTGATATATTAAATAGAACTAAATAAAAATATTTGCATATGTATTTTACGATTTCGGATTTACTTAAAAATAATGTTAGGTGAGACAAAGACAAAGAGAACTAACAGCTACCGTTTCGTTCTTGATTCACCTTTTCATTTCCTTGTCTCCCTTAACTTAGTATCTGTAAAATAGATGTTAACGAGCTTATTACATATAATTCCTTGTGTACTTGGATACCCATGTTTGATAGAATTATTTCTGCTCACGTATGCGTAGATCACGTAGCTCGATAAGTAAGGTGGCTTTCAGTGTCGTCTAGTACCAATGCTTCACCTAGGTGTTAATTTCATATAAGTTGTAATCTGCGTAAATATCGAAATTTTATTAATGATTATCATGTGAGAAAAAAATCACTTAGACTTACCTCATCTTCTCACAAAGTGTTCCTAACTTATTTGACTTAAAATAAAAAATATACTGTTATTATATAAATTACCTAAAAGGCTTTAAATGCATGTAAGCAAACAATCCCTTTATTGTTAGTTGCTTCAGATCGTATCTTCCTCGGTGTAAATATAACATTAACGCGGTATTTACTTTCAAAACAGTGTGTTAACTACATTTTTGCTCCATTTGCATTTTGATGCTAATAATTTAATTTAACAATACACCCTTTGCTTTTGTTATGGGCGCTTGTACTCCAAAAACTTTTAGCAACACATCTCCGAGCAAACAGACGATAATTTATAAACTACTAGAAACCGTAGTGGATAATAAAACACCTTTTAAGCTTGTTTACCGTGGAGACTTATGATATATTATGGTGGTACTAAAACGTTATGTACAATCTTTTGACTCCGCCGAGAACGGCAGAAGTGTAGATTCGCACCGTACCGCCTCGTATTGTGCGGTGGCCGTACAGGGGGCGCTCCAGGCGACTAGGAAATCCGTTTGCGCCCCCCCGTAGAGACATTGGAGTTGTCAGGCGGGCCCATTTTCTGCACGTGCCACGTAATTCAGCACCAGAACTGGCTCGTGAACACGGATATTGAAATGCCACTTAAACTTTAAATCAAATTCGCAAGTGATTCACTGATACGACCTGAACGGTATACGGAGGACGTTCATCGATATAAATGTGTCCTCTATTATGCGAAATGACCTCCGTAATATAGGTGCTCGGCTGCTTTATTGCATCAGTGCAGATGTGGTATAATTCCGCAGTGACCATTCGAGACGACAAGAAAGATATTTATTTGCAGCAGGAAAGGGAATATATTAAGAGAATACAAAGTAGCGATAAGGAAGCAACTATTCAACTAAATTTCATTAAGCATGGCAGTTTTGTGTTGTGTGTAAGCGGAAAAGCTACGTAGTAGAAAACATGAAGATCTTATTAAATGAAAATTGTATTTAGGCGCTCAATATTGATATCTTCCTGTGATAGACTTATTGCCAGTGGAAAATTACGGCCTAGTATTCAAGGAAAATTAGGTATTAAAGTAAACTAGTAAAGGAGCATAGCTAATGTAAGTTGTATTTTTAATGTACATGATGAGGAAATGCATTATTTATTTAGTAAACTAAAACCAATAGAAAGAAGGCAAACTATGTAGGCATAGGTGGGTGAGTTGGATGTATAGGTAAAAAATGACAAACGTATAATACTAGGAATCGCAAAGAGGCATGAATAGCAACTGTAGTTGATACGTAGGCGTTTACACCATTTCACGGTAGCTACTGATTAGCGACGACTAATGATGAGTTCTTCTTAATATACATTAACTATTCTCTGTTCACCGAACACATGGAGTGATCACACGATGATCATGCATCGTGCACGTGCAAAGCCGGTTTTACACTGGAAAACAGAAAAATAGTTATTTCCATCCAGCTTCGTCTTTATAATGAAAGCTAAACTTTCATTTTATGTTTTTGCTGTCTATTGCAATCTGATTTTTATTTTTAGATGGGGCAAATAAATAATAAAGTATAAGATGGCGTAGGTGGAAAATTAAAATATTGAAGTGTGATCGGCCCAAAAGAATATAATTTTTCTTTGAGAAACGGTGTTTAATATGTTATTAAAAAAGTGCTTGTACAAAAAGCAATCACATGTTTTATTTTATTTAGATGTTTTGATTATGGATGTGTTTATGCTTATGAAAAAATGATTAATAAAGATTATGGGATTAGCCACCATTAAAATTCCAACACTGCAAAAAAACAACACCAAAAAGCGTACTCAACGTTCTGTATATTGTATATTTATTATAAATACAAAGTATATTGACACTGTTTCACCTAGTCCGTAGTATTTTATGTGGTAATAGTCTTAAAAAAGACACAAATATCGAATGTAGACGAACACAGAAGATCAAAATTAATATGAATAAATACACGACGCTGCACAATGATCCAGAATAGCATGTTTGCCATCAGAAACTGTAACTTCTTGTACAATAGGAATTTTGAAATATTTTTTTCAGGAAAATGTAATCTACTACAAAGAATTCCATCCATTTAAAAGAAAAAAACATTGAGCCGAAAATTAATTTACATGATGAAATGATGAATGAAATTCCATTATTTAACTTGTATTTCCTTAGGAAGTAGCAAAAAGTAGCAGCTGAAACTTATAGAGAGGCTTATATAGACTACCGGGATTATGTATACTAAAGATGAACTTGTAGCTACTTGTTGATAAATAATAACAATCGCCCTGAACCACTGTGCGCCGCAGAGGAATAAAGGGGTTATGTTGTGGTTATGTTTGATTATATATAAACATTGCGCGCCCTTGGTATGCAATGCAGCAACGTTTTATACATTTTGTTATACATTTTAAACCAATAAATTGAATTTATATTATCTTTCTGTCCTATTTTAGCAGTGCAATTGTTTTTATATTTGTTTTTAACAAGAAGCGAAAATAAATTTAATCTTAGAACGTATGAAGTTATTTTCACTCTTATTTAAATAATCTATGGCATCGTTCGAATAATCGCTTCTTGAATATTAAAGGCAGCCTTTTAAAACGATTTTTTAAATTTACATCGTTTGCAATGGACTACCAACCAATAGAAAGCTTAGTTTTCGTATAACGCATTGATCACGCATTTTTGTACTCCATCTGTTCGGTGAATAACATATAATTTAAAACATTATTCGTTTATAGTTTATACCTATCTTGCATTTGCGTGATATTATTTAACACATTCCCTGCTAATTGTTAATTTCATTCTAGTACATGGTATAAATGTCTTTTCTCTTCGTGCGTGTCCGACGTATTTATTTCGATGTTATTCAAATGGTATATACAACACTATAATTTTCCGATTACTTGTGGTATTGGTTTTAGTCTCCAGACTTACACAACCGTTACAATTCCTATGGCATCTTATAAAATGTCATAAACAAATCAATCAAATACCTATAATAAATTACGATATAAAAAAATTACAATAAGATATATGAATATGCAGTATAAAAACATATTTTGCTACCATACTAAATATCAGGGTAATTAAATTTACTGCGTTGCGGTGTGTTTTATCGCTCATTTTTAAGTAACGTCAAAAGTGTCCATGCCAGTAGAATGGAATGAAGATTAATTAATTGACCGATCAGAAATGGTAAAAGGAATGCTATATGGAATGGTGTCTACTTGTTCGACAGACTGACCACACTCGGCGTACATACAACAGCATAATGCCCGCGTGAGTAAAACTGTTTGTTTTCAATATAATGTGTTATACATAATATGAGTATGTACAAATGTACATGTTATAGTTATATATTTATAGTTGGGGATATTTTCATGGCGAGTAGATAATTAATTCATTCTAACTAATTCGTCCTTCTGTTGTCATTTTGCCTTTTTATATCCGCGGAAGTAATAATATTTCATTACAATGTTTTGGTAACTTCGAAGCAAAAGCTTCCTTGGGGGAAGCTTTTATACTTTTAAGTCACTTTATGAGTGAGTAAATTACGATTATTCTTTAATGAGGGAAGCGGTTCTTATAAATGTCGTATGTACATTTCGTTCTCTTTGTATCTCATTTTAGGGGGGAATAAAATTGCATACTTTATGATGGAATGGAATTTTAGACAAGCAGAACAAAGATATTCGGATGCCTTGCAGCTTCGGGTTCAAAAAAGATAAGAACAGGACAATCATTTATTTTACTTGGTAATGATTTTGGCATAAGTGAAAGTTACTCTTCAAAAATATTCACAAAATCATTGCCCCCCAGTACTAAATATTTAAGAAAATGTATATTTTCACCTAGTACTGATACAATAAAGTTAAATTCACCACTAGCATTTCGAGCTCGATACAGATATGTCTTATGCATTATAGATTGTTGAGAAATTGAAATTGAGAAGCCTTCAGATGCTGTTAAACAATCTTTGGGATGGTCGGAGTATAAAAAATGCAATACTGTAAAATATTTAATTTCTTGTACTCCTGATGGCATCATCAATTTCATTTCTACAGGTTTTGGTGGACGTACATCTGATGCTACAATTGTAGAGCATAGTGGTTTATAAGTATTTTAAGACCAAATGTGTCTATTATGGCAGATGGGGGGTTTAAGTACATAGAACAGTTACCTGTTCCTAAAAATTGTAAATTAATTAGGCCACCAAGTGTCTCTTCTAATTCAAAATCCACTAAAGTTGAAGTGTTAGAAACCAAAAGAATAACCTAGGTTAAGGATTCGTGAAAATTATTGTTAAGCTAATAATTCAGAATTGTCACATGGACGTCGTACGCGGTCTCTTTGACGTCACGATCAATAGCAACGCGTCTATGACCAGTTGTTATAATTTGAATTTTTTCGTATTTTCAATTCTTTATTGTGACAGTTTGGGTTGAAAAAAAAGTCGTTTTTCCACCGATACGTGTTTTATTACAATATATACTTATGATTTGTACTAACTTTTTCCTATTTAAAATTGTTGTCAAGTTGCCTGTTACTGCATGCATGAATTATATTTATTTTGAATATTTTACACATGAAATTTCATTTAATCCTAATACATGTAAAAATGCATTTTTCATATATTAAATCAGGGAATTTCGTAGATAATTATCACATCTATTACATGAATTTTACATTTTTTTGTGTGTATAACAAATATAACAAAATTATTAACAGTAAAGATTATTGTAAAACCTAGTTGATATTAATATGAAATTTACATATTTAGTTATGTTAATAAATAATACAAGCCCAACGCTGAACTATCTGTTGTACCTAAGTGCAATTATCGCTGGCTATATGTGATAATAATATACAGAATGAACAGCAAATAATAATTTATGCATGCCTATCAGCTGGTTCATATCGCATTTTTATAAAATATTGTTATAATTGATGATGACACATATTGAAAGAATTTTGTAACGGTTAGTAATATCCGTTAATCATAATGAAGAATCTGGTATACCTTTTACTGAATATACTCTGTTGGCCACGACAGAGCTTGAATCCTACTAGCAATGTAAAATATCGACATAGTTGCCGCACCGTTATATATATATAAACTGCTAGTACGGCGCGTGAGGCGAGTATCAATCGAACAGGCGTTGTATGGGGGTTGTGTGCTTGTCGAAGAAAACGCAAGACGTATCAATAACGTGAAAAATGCGAGATATTACGGAAATAAATTGCGATTGCATTTTTGATTAATCTTTGCGTAGTGTTTTAAAACGTTTCAAGATTGAATAATATTGTAGTACAAGGAAACCAAAAATGGACAATACTATATTTAGAGACAGCAATGCATTAGGCACACGCTTTTAATGCGCAACATCAAACTAAAAATTTAATAATAGCGGACAATGTAAAGAATAGAAAAGACATTTCTATAGAAGCTGAAATATTATCGTAAATAGGATACTAGGGCACATTCGATATTGACGTGAATGAAAAACTAACATAACGAAATAAACGAAAATATAAATCGACCGACCACATCCTCTACTGTACTACCAGAGTAATACCATTTAAATGTCTGGACGCTTTCCTCGGTAGTGAAAATCATTCTATTATAAAATTTTGTCAAAGAAACCAAACTAATGAATATAATTTAATAGATTTCAAAAGTAATAATGTAAATAACGAGAAAATAATGTAAATTAAATTTATAAATTCCGAAAAAGAGAACTCTCAAAGTAAAAGACGCTTGAGTAACGTCAATAGAAATGGTATACGCGAACCACCGCTGTTACGAGCATACTAAGCTACTGCTACAACGACAACTCCTACTATACCATGGTGGGCGAGACCAGCGCAGCACGACTGCATTCGGGAGTTTGCGAGTGAGATTCGCAATATGACATCCCTGTTTGATGAAATACATTACTTATAGACGGCTTTCAAGTTTAGAAACGGCCAGGGCTGTATATATTCTACTGAAGATATGAAATTATGAATTTTACATATATAAGATATTTATATTTTGTGAAATATGCTAGGGTGTGTTTTAAAATCTTCCTCTTTACGTTACTTATAAGCCCACAAAAAAAATTAAAACACCATCCGTGTTCTTTCTACATGAAATACATGAAATTTTGTAATACTAATTGATTAACGTTTCCCGAAAACATAACTCCAATTAGCAAGATAAATTTCATGACAAAACCTTTATAACCGAGGTCTATCTTTAGGGTTCGTTGGGATCGATTTTGTTTTGATATAATCTACATATTATTGAGTTACCAATTTAGTAAATTATAATTAAAGCTATTGTTAATTAACGCTGGTCCTTCTATCTGTTTCCATGCCGTCATACTCGCCTGGTCTTTTGAGGAATTTTCATTGTGTTATGTAAACTCCCAACCATAACTAAATTATTCTGATTGAGTTCGAACACAAGGGCGTAAAGGTAACACAACTTCGAAATTGAGTTGCCAGGGAAGTTATGAGAGATGGCATTTTAAATTTGGTGCGGTCTTGTATTAGATTTCCTCTAAATATAAATATACGCCCTGGGGAAACACATATAAAAAAGGAAGAAAAAAAATCATCTATAATTTGCACACAGTTAAATAAAATACAATAATTTATTTGAATAATTTTCTTGCGGCTCGTTGAAGTAATCCATCGCGAGTAGATAATTAATTCATTCTAACTAATTCGTCCTGCTGTTTAATTGTCATTTTGCCTTCTTTTTATATCCGCGGAAGTAATAATATTTCATTACAATGTTTTGATAACTTCGAAGCAAAAGCTTCCTTGGGGGAAGCTTTTATGCTTTTAAGTCACTTTATGAGTCAGTAAATTACAATTATTTTTTAATGAGGGGAGCAGTTTCTATAAATGTCAGTCAGTATTTCGTCTGTACATTTCGCTCTCTTTGTATCTCATTTTAGAGAGGAATAAAATGGCCTACTTTATGATGGAATGGAATTCCAAGCAGAACAAAGATATTCGAATGTCTTGCAGTTTCGGGTTGTCAGTTATTCTTTTTGCAACTAATTTATATTTAAATAAGACCTGCATATGTAGACGATACCAGAGCGATAATTATTGATAAAGGATGTCATTTAAATTATGCAAAGCTAAAGGCGCTGTGAAAGAGAAACGTTGTAGTTGTGATCAGGGTACTAACGCACGACCTCCTAAATATAATATAGACTTCCACTATATTCGGCCCTTCGCGTCATCAATTTTCGTGTGACTTTAAAATGACATAACCCTTTTATGTACAGTAGCAGCAGCATATAAAACAATGGAACGGAATTTAAATACAGCAAACGTCTATTACTTGTCTCATACGAAAACCTCCGTAAAATGGCGCTCTCTATAAAACAAAAATAATTTCTTTAATTAAAGATGCGCAAGGCCGGTTAGACTAATATGTCCATATTGTATTTAGGGGGCCGTGTACTAACGTATATGCATAAGTACCATAAAACCACTAAAGATTTTTTTCATAAATACCTTAACTACCCTTGCTGTGTTCATATGTGACGTGTGCTACACTTTTTCTGTTCGATCATTCTACACCTCCTTTTTTCAAATATCCAATTTCCTTCTTTTCTTTTGACGATTCACCACTTGTTTTAATTTTTAAAAGAAAACTGATGAGCTAGCAAAGAAAGGATCATCGCCTTCATACGTGGGCCCAAAACCTGTCCTGGGTGTGTCTAAAAACACAGTACGAGGGCAAATACGAAAACAGGTCCAAGAACAAGAAAAAGAATACTGAAAAAATACAACCAGGCAAAGTCATGGCAAGGTAGGAATCATCTTCGTACAGTAATAGGACATTAACCACTAAAGGGACACCTACAGAAAATTGGGGTTGACATTGAGGACCCAAGCTGTAGACTGTGTGAAGGAGCTATCACACATCCTATTTGAATGCAAGGCTTTAGATCCTGGAAGACCGGCAATGTTTGGGAAACCAAAAATGAACCCCGAGGACTATATAGACCAACCGGCACGTTTTACAAGGACTGAGTGTATATGCAAATATTCCAATTATTCCCTATTTACTATTTGCATTTACTTTTTTGCATAATGATACGACGTATGAGACTGATATTTTTTAGTATTTTTATTTTAATATAATTACAATTGAACGTTGTCTCCCTCAAAATAACTCCCATGGAAGCCACACAGCGTTGGAGACGGTTCTTTTATTCTTCATAGCAGTGCTGGAACTCGGATATTGGAACCGCCTCTAGCTAGTCGGTTACAGCCGTTTAAATCTTCTCGAGTGTCTGAAAATGATGTCCCTTCAGATGAATTTTCAATCTTGGGAAGAGAGAAAAGGCACAAGGGCTCAAGTCATTTGAATAAGGTGGCTGAGGAGCCACAGAAATATTTTTACTGGCCAAAAAACCGTTTATGGAAATTTCTGTGTGACAAGGCGCATTGTCATGATGCAGGATCCAATCGTTCTTAATGTTTGGTCCAACACGCATGACCTATTTTCGGAGTCTTTCGGGACGCTCTCGGTAAAAATGTTGGTTAACTGTCTGACCTTGAGGCACGAACTCTTTGTGAACGATTCCCTGGCTACCAAAGAAACAAATCAACATGCTCTTCATCCTTGACTTGCTCATTCTTGCTTTCTTGGGCTTTGGAGAGCCTGAAGTGTACCATTCCATGATCTGGCGTTTTGTTGCCGGGTCATACTCGAACGCCCAACTCTCATCACCAGTAACACGTTCCAAAAAATGTTCATTATTTTCAATCGATTTCAGAAAGTCAAGGTACCTTTCTCTCTTGATGCCCGTTTGTTCATGCGAAAGGTTTTTTGGAACCATTATCGAGCAGATCTCTCTCATTCCCAACTCATTCAAAACTTGATGAACGGTGGTGTGAGACAAATTCAACTGTTCCCCGATCATTCTGATAGTCAACCGACGGCCTGAACGCACAAGATCGCGGATTTTCTCGACATTGCCATCAGTTCTTGCAGTTGAAGGCCTTCCGCTGCGTGGCTCATCTCCCATCGACTCTCTTCTTTCTGAAAATGCCTTAAACCACCGAAAAACCTGGGCTTTTAACAAAACACTGTCTCCGTAGGCCTGCTGAACTTTTGCAAAAGTTTCTGTTGCGCATTACCCAAGTCTGAAGCAAAACCTGAGACGGCACGGTTGCTCCAAATTAATGTCTTTCATTTGTAGAACGCACTACGAAAACCGGGTTCACGCAAAAACCGACAACGGATAACCAAATGACTTGATCGGGTTCAAACTTGCACTGAACGCGTGTTGTCGCCCCTCCGCTTCCCGTGTTGCCATATCGAACGCTACGTTGTCATTATCATTGCTTAATTTACACACCTTGTATATTCTTTAGATTGTTGAACCTTACACATACTAGGTATAAAACGTAATTTCATTTAAACAAAATCTCAAAACAGCAGAACGAATTAAAGTGGGTTATTAAGGTATTTTGAAGTTGAAAAGTAAAAATAAGAAACAGGAAACTACTTTAACGGCAACAGAGTTAAAAGAAAGCGATCTCGCTCGAGAGGCAAACCGGTTAATAACCCTGGAATCAGCTAGGGCGACTTAGAAGCAGTATTACGGAAAAATGTATTTAGAAGCACAGGGAAGATAAAAATTATATAATTTTTTTAAAGGTTTTCTACCTGTCTCCTGTTTACAAAAGAAACTTTTAATTTTTCTAATGTGGATGTTCAGCTATCTTGTACTAGTTATAAATACGATTCTTGTTGCTTATGAAAGATTTTACGTAACTGCGTCCAATGTTTGTGCAGTCTCTTGTAGTTGATTTTATTCTTTCTTTTGTGTTTGTCTAAAAATAGGAACGAAAGACTTTCTCATTTTGTAGTTTTCTATTTCTTGATACTACAACATCTAAAGCTCTTAGTTAATTATTTTATTTTATCAACTCAGTAATGCCACGTGAAGGATTTATTCGGAAACGTAACGATAACATCGTCCCCGCTACTGGATTCAAATGTTAATTTTAACGCGAATTCTCTTCTAAGCCGTGAACTAAATTCCAAGGGAGCTGTGCGTATATAGATACAAATGCATATATCTACGTACGTAAGGAGACAGCGAAGAGATTAATAATACCTTCGTAACAACAATAATATTATGGCAATCATTTCTCAGCTACGATAAACGGCATCAGTTGGTTTACTCACTTAGGTATGCGACTTTACTTATATGTAGTGAACACCATGTGTATAATTGAAACAGTGAGAACCCATCGTTCACCAAGTAATCCTTGAGCAGAAGCCATATACCCGATACAACAACGTGGTGATGTTTGTAACCAGACGTGGTTTACGTATGTTAATACATTGGAAGAAGGGGGTATTAAGCTCTTGGCATTTCGGCAAAATTTACATGAATAAATTACTTGTAATAACAGTGAGTGTTCTATACGATTTTATCGCTAAAGATTATTTAATACCGTGCCTATTGGGATAATAGGTGGTTACAATAGTAGAATTGTAGACAATATGCGTATACTTTGGCAAAATCGTAATAATTTCTGATACAATGATAAAAGACAGTAGATTGTTACCATAAAAAATTCTCATATATGTGCCTACATACATACGCGGAGGTTTTCTACAATTACATTAGGGTAAGCGACAGAAGGGGATGTTGAAACGAAGTTGTACGATGTGTATTGCTACGGCTGGCTTTAGTTGGTAAATTGCATTATAAGGAGTTGTATTGTCGTCGTTTATTCTTAATATGAATAATTTCTTATTTTTTGTAAATAAGCATTGTTGCAGTCTGCAGGATTCTTCCTTTTACTTAATTTAGAATTTATTCATTATGGAGTTATACTGATAAAAGAATATATTATTAAATGCCACAATGAGGTACACTCTATTATTAATAATATTTGGTTTCAGCAATACGGTTTCCCTCCCCACAATGCTAGAGTTCTGAGAGAATATTTGATTAATATATTTGGGGACCGACTAATAACTAGCTGGAGTACCGTTGCTTGCCCGTTTAGTAGTATACCGTTGGTGTAAACCAGGGGTTACTCGACCAATAGAGGTCTTTGAGTAAAATTCTAGAACTCTGCATAGAGTATTTTAAATTTATATTACAATTCCTTTAGTTGGTAGTAGTTCTTTTGGTTTTTACTTATTGTTTAATCACTATCGTTATTTTTATTATTATTGTGTATTTTGTCTGTAAAGATTGACAGTCCGGAATTAATTATTATTTTGTTAAGATACGTGGAGCTAAAATTGATTCATCGCTAGGTACCTGGACCGTCGGGTACTTTTAAGTGTAATTATATTCCTAATAGCCTTGTTTTTGTTGAGTGGGGTTGATTAATGTTAGGACGAATTGTTTTCCTTCAGAGTCTTTGTTCTGTAAGTCGCTATTGTAGAGGTCAGTACGTGAATAAAATTACTGTTAAAGTTGGTTGGTGCGTTATTGTGTTTGAAAAATAAGTAGATTTAACAACTTTGTGTGGCAGGAGTACTCCGAAATGTGTGTTTATTGCATTACGTAAGGTAAGCAATAAGGTTAATTCCAATTGTAAATATAACTTTCAGAAATACGTTAATCGATCAGAACTTTCTGGTCAGAATTGTAGTTGGAAATAGAACATGTGCTACTTAACAATCTGCACGGCAGAATGCATACACTTTTTGGCACATTTTGTGAGTGACATTATGCCAAGAAAGCTTGTATAGGAGTATGAATAGAATTTTGAAAGGCACTATGCATCCTGTCAAGTTTGAAAGTTGACCACCGGAGGGATAGGCACACAATTTTAACGGTAAGTGCCCCATCTAACGTTACTATATTATCTCTGATCTACGATTAATAAACGGAATTATAATATTGTTAGTCATAATTTAAATTGCCATTGGGCATTTGGGCATATTCATCCTTAGTTTAGTATTCGTCGTTAGAATATTTTGTTTCTTTCTTTTGTACATATAACATTGAAATTTATTTGAAGAGCATTAATAAAATATTAGGATTCGGTGGCTTGATGTAGTAAACCTAAAACAAAAATACCCTTACCACTTTAATGTAAGCTGCCATCCTCAGTAGAATCTAAATAGGGAAATAACGTTAGACGTAGTACACTGTACTAAATCACCACTTGAATAACACTCACTGTTATAGTTACCGAAATACATATCTAAAGTTCTTCACTCATTAAGTTGGTGACGATATTTTTGTTTTAGTTTTACGAATGTTGGCCTAGCAAATAACTTTATTTTAGCTTTATTGCATCTCAATTTTATCTTACAATCCTTTAAATTAAAATATTACTTTGGATGGTGTGGTAACATAAGTCCAAAAAATCATTTATCAAGTTGGGATATATTTCTGGACTCAGAAGTCTAGCATTGATATAAATGTTACTTGGCGATGTCATTATTTCAGTTCTTTGTACCTTCATCAATAATTTGCTGGGAGAACGTTAACAAAAGCATGAATTTTCAGAATCAACCGATTCTATTGTTTTGATACTTTTGATGTTTCTTATGTTACGTCATGGTTAAGCCGGATTACAATATACGCAGCCATTCTAGCGGAACTGACAGCATATGTGCTGTCCGAGCGAGAAATGTACTGCAATACCGGCCCCATTGCGTTAGGCTTGGAGGCTTGTGTCTTGACCGGTGTCCCCTAAATGGGGTATATCGTGACGCAGTGATTCGCAACGAGATCGGCGACGCATTAGCGATGAGAGTGGGATTAGCATTCGGAGGGACGCTGACGACCGTCCGTCTTTAGTGCTTCCAACTCTTTCATTGATTTCGCTAGCATGCCGATTCCAGCAATAAAAAACATATCACATATTACACTACATAACACAAAAAAGGGATTTGGAAGGATTTTATCCATTATATCACTGATATCCCAGACGGACAAGAAAATGCCAGTGTAGTTACCCGACCCTAAGTTGCCACCATAGAATCGAAAGAACGAAACCATTGACGTAGCAATGCATCGCAGTGCAGTGCAAGGACGGAAAAGAAGAAAAGTGTACTACTACTAAAAGTGTATATGACGAGAATACCAGGTGGTTGTCAAGGCGATGAATAGATTGGCGAATGTAAACAAATTTAGAAAAGCTAAGAAAGTTAAAAAAAGTTTGTGAGACGTCTGAAAATAGTGAAATAAATGTAAAGAAAAGGGTGATTGGAGAACAGAAGAAGAGAGAATTGGAAGAGTGAGTGGAGAGAGCAGACAGAGCACAGGGCGGAACACAATATTACACACACGCACAAAGAATAGTTAAGATATTTCCCAATTTAATTTATTTATTAAAATTCTCTGTATATATTTCTTATGATACTAGTAACATTTCCAAAATTATATTTTTCAATACATCTTTAGGTGATATTCTAAACATTAGCTTTTTGTATAACGTGAAATTAATTAATTTATCAATTGTCGAATAATTGTCAATCAATTGCTCGATTTGTGTCAACTTGAGATAACTTAAAACTCAAATTTATATTTTACAAATATATTTAGAAGTTACCATTAGGTAACACTACAGTATACGTCAACATTTCGTAGTCGTGGATATTGGAATTTCTATATTTTTTAATATAGAATTTCTACTTTATTTATATTTATAAGTCCTGATCTTTCCTGAACGAGATGTTGACTTGCGCAGATTTTGATTCATTTATTTTAATTGTCCACTTTTCTATCCATGTTTGAATTTGGTTTAAATGCATTTGTAATTTGCTCGATGCTTCGACTAGGTTCATATTGATTGCAAGAGTAAGTGTGTTATCGGAAAGTGTAGGTACAAATGCTGATATTCCGTGATGTTGAAAGAATCTGTAAAGCAAGATAATTAGAATATTTCTAAGCAACACAGCAACAGTTCTACCAGAAGCATATATTTGGTTCTACCAGAGCGTACCAGAATTGTACTTAAAATTTTTATATGCTTCTATCAAAGTTACCGAATTTTAGTCGTTCGATCCAATGTATCGTAAATGTTATATTCAAACGTCTTTACATATATAAGATGTACAGTGAATATACAAAGTAACGAAACCCACGTGATCTCAAATGTAACATGACGTAAATTATAAGTTGGCAACGAATTAAATATTACCAACATTTCTATCTAGAACGATAATTGACAGATGACCTTCGTACTCTGGGTATTATATTTTGTTGATTATTTCTGTCTTTATTTTATTGCTGTGTCTTCGTTAATGAAAACAGTTTCACCTAAAGCTACCAAAGAATTAATATGGCTTGTCCTTGGTAAATCAGTGGCACATTAATTGTAATGACATTGCATACAAAATTTCAGGTTATCACAATGTTCGCTATAGAGCATGAGGCCTCTATTTTAAAGGCACATTACAGAAGCGGCACACAAGATGATAATGGTAATTGGAATTATTCTCTGGGAAGTTTTATCGATAAGTCTACTGAAGCTTTCCCCGATTTAAATGTTGACTATAACACCACAGACATGTCAAATTCATCCGTTTGAAGGAAGACATTGCTTATACAAGAAGAAACCTAATGGCAAACTTATCATAAAACACTTGCTAAAAACCTTCACAGGCATCCTTATAAATTAACGGTGGTACTACAGTACATCAATCGATTTAGAAAAATTAGCATTACTGTAGAAGAACTTTAAAATGTATTTGAAAATTTAAAACGCAGAATAAATATTTGTTTCGACAATAATAGTAAAAAAATAAAAAAATTCCCTTACCACCTCGATGAGTGAAGAACTCCTAGAATTTAAGAAGGAAGATAATGTAAGACGTCGCACTCTGGGAGATTTGCACCACACAGAACAGCACTTGAATAACACTGACACACAACAGTGTTATTCAAGTGGTGTTCTGTGTGGTGCAAATCTCCCAGAGTCCGAGAGTGCGACGTCTAACATTATCTTCCTTCGTAGATTCTGCTGAGGATGGCAACTTAGTTGCCGAAATACGTA
>JARFOC010000530.1:812113-823196 GCA_031763485.1 Osmoderma eremita
TTATTCCCTTTAATTAATTTTGTGCTTGGCGCGATTTTTGCTCCGCAGTGACGTGGGTCTACATGCGCGTGAGCATACCGTATTATTTCTACCGTGGGATAACGGACGCACAGTACTGTATAGTTATGTACAGAGTGAATTCTTGCCAGCTACCGACACTCTCAGTAAAGTGTAAAAGATACGGCTAGATGTTTCAGTTTGTTAGAGCAGAATACGAGTTACTCTGCTATGTGTATGCTGGCGAATGTATGGCTTGATTTACCTTTATGTAATGCATGAATACATCGGAGAAATACATTCCTTGACACATTAGACTCCCTATGCGCAGTACGAACGCGTGCACGCGGTATATCTTGAAAATTTACAGTTGTTTTTATTAACTGTCGGAATAGTAAATTTCCCACTGTTGTTTAATTTATTGAAATGACTTTTAGAATTGGGAACGACAGCATAATAACTATTTTCCGTCTAGGTCACTGGTCTTTATACCAATTATATCAATAGAAAGGAGTGAGCGATGATTGGCAAATTATTCTATAGTTGGTGAGAAATGAATCTATCAGAGTGCCATTGCCAAAAATATGAGCTATTTACAATAATATACATGCTTCTTTGCTGATTTATTTAATTAAATTATATTTCATAAAAAATTGTAGAAGCAAGTCTAGTTCGACGTAGTTAGTTAATCCATATGTGATAATAATTCAATTAAAACAATTTAAGATAAATGACCTTTAATTCAATCCATCTAAAGAATGCTAACAATCAAGTCTATAAATTTGGTTGGTCATGTTTAGGTAGTGGGATTTCGAATACTTACACCGCCGTACAGTGTTTCACACATAAATCTTACTCTGGCATGTGAGTACGATTGTCGTAGAACGTACAGGTTCTTTTTGTAATAATAAATCCTCTAAGCCAACTAAAGAATTGATATAAATCTCGCCTATTTATTAACAATAATTTATGATAACGCTCAACAACGTGTATATTTACAATAACTTATAAGTTATACAAAAGGTACATGCGCGAGTCGCACCATCCGAAGCTCGCACCTTCACGCTACGCATAGGATGACCACAGGGGGTTACTGAAAATTCAATTTCATAATCGACATTATGGTATACCGGCTATCGATATTTAATCTAGATTACATGCCTAACCAGGCCAGTCACAACTGTAAGTGATACATGTTGGAGATAATGTGATTCCATGTTAATCCCGGATTGATAATATTCAAATTGCCGGTAATGATATACCGAAACGTTTCATTAAATGCCCGGCCGTTTATGTACACGCTCATGTATGTATGTACAATAACTGTTTTTCCGTTATGATTTATTAGGAATGTTTAAAATAACTACGTACTACCACACTGTGCGTTGCACTCTTCCTCTGGTCCTGGGATGATTAGCCTGTAATATCTACGAAATTTATTGATACATAATAACAGACGGAGTCTGTTTTTTTGATTGCTTTTTTTGGTATTGGTAGAATACTGTGCATTGAAAGGTACTATTTAAATCTGTATTTAAGACACTAAAAAGTCCTCCTACTTGGATCCACATAAAACAGGCCGTTACTTAAGTAATCTTTCATACACTGGGGAACATTAATATTTATAATATTTACAAATGTATATGCTACTGAATATACATACATTTATCGTATGTTATCTGTCATATAAAGAAGCTCATTTTTCAAATAGCTGTAGTAAGTAGTACTTAATATTGATTTATGAACATTTGCTTTTCAAATATATTACTTACACGTATACAAAACTTGGTTTCTAAAATGATTTATTTTATTATTGAATACATTAAATGCATGATTTAAGTTCTGGACATCATTATATTGAATAGAAAAATGAGAGATAGATGAGCTTAACTGATTAGTACACTTGTATCGTGCACCGAGTGAATTTTTGCTAGCTGCGGATAAGCTCAGAGAAGAGTAAAAGAAACGGCCAGATGTTTCAGTTTGTTAGAACAGAATACGCATTACTCTGCTGTGCGGATGCTGGCGAATGTATGGGTTGCTTCATCTCTATCTAATACATCGGAGAAATACATTTCTTGCGCGGCAGTACTTGCAACACATTGTAATGGTATTGTAATATATAGTGAAGTATGATGTGTATTTTAATAACAAAATCATAAGGAATGTAGCACTGGAAGTGTCCCCAAATTTTGCTAGTCACTTGTCGAGTTGAATATTCAAATACATATTTGCTTCCTTAAGATGTATAATCGGCAGTTGTTCTCATTTTTTAACTATCTCATATTTTAAAGGAGATACAGTACATCTCAATTAACTTTAAATTTAAATAATGAATTATTGGTAGAAAAGAAATACAGGAATCTACACAGAAGATGCTACAAATCGGTAGCGATGAAATTTATAACAGCACATTTAAGATGTATGCAACCTACATTCACTTTTTCTTTGAGATTACATCTAATCATTAGATAATCTAAAAATTGGTCAATTCAAAGTATTCTACTACAGAAAGAATAAGTAAAGGAGCAATAAATATTTAGAAAATAATTATAGCATTTCAGAAACAACTGCATAATGTATCAATTAAAAAGGGTAATCAAACAAATATTCTATAATTACCGGTATACCGGCCTCGGATTAACTATGGTGAATTGTCGATTGAATTGAACTCTTTTCTATTTTGTAGGAAATTTTCTTTGTTTGCTATTTATTGAAAACTATTTAATCAAAAAGGTTACACTGTGAGAAATGCATACTTTGTATGCAATTGAAAAGTGGAAATTAATTCCATTAAGCCTAAATCGCAAATTCACATGTAAGTAAGAACATTTAAGGCTAATGGGGGGAGGGGGAGACACTGCAAGAAGCAGCCCCCGTGTGCTCAACAGAAAGTCGTACATACAGACCCAAAGATAACATTGCCATTACACACATGCCTATATATCTTGAGATATCAGTAGTATGTGCTAAAGATAGATAAGTAATAACTAAAGCGCGGACAGGAAGCGTGGCATCGGCTAATTACACCTCTTTGATGACATTATGTTAACCTTACATCCCTCCGTAGAAAAAGTTTTAAATTCAAGCATGAGCCGCGACAATATGTTGTTGTAATCTATTGTATGGCATTCGTTATACCCCAGCTAGCAGACGCACGTCATGCTGACGTGAATTTTTTATCACCATTGGTCAAAGACGTCATACGTCAAAAAAATGGAGGTCATAATGGCGTCCTCTAACAGACCAATTAATGACCCGTATATATTATATCAAAAATTTCGTCAATATGGCGTTATATTCCCGATAGAAATGACGTTTACCTTCTTAACCTAAAAAAATAAAGTAATAACCAACGCACAAACAACAGTAAAAATAATACTAACAATGCCCTTTTACAATTCTAAGATGTTCTAAGTCCCAAAAAGCACTCCTTTTTATTGGATACAGATATTTATTATTATTAAATTTTCAAATAAATCGCGCTTCCAGTAATTCCTATATTCTTCTCTAATCGCATTGGTCAATGTACAATATAGATTGTTAATTTATGCCGCTTGCCACTACGAGCACGCGTTAATCGGGAACTTCCGCTGCGCCCAATCTACAGACAAAAATTTAGACACGTTAGCCATCTGAGATAATTTTCGAATGGGGAAGCCGAAAAATATCTCGAACGGCTTGAAAGGTTACTAACAACAAGTACTAAGCCACTTGCACAAATTTATCGCAGAATTTATGAAATTGAATATGCTATGTCAACTGCCACATGTAATGAAAATTTAGTTTCAATGCATCCATTAGGACCCTTATTGAATTCTTTTCCCAGTGGTTTGAAACAATTCAAAAAAGAAATATTACAATTTTGTACTAACGACATTCGCCCATTCAAGGTTTGACAGTCATTGGTAATAAAGTGACTCAAATCAATAATTTTGTTTTGGAAATTGGTGGCGCGACTGTAATTATAGGCAAAGAGTATGAAAATTATCATTTGTTGTATACTTATCCAGTTGAGTCGAATGTATTAGATATTTATATTATACATAATTTACGTAATGTTCTTAAGACGTATAGTCTTAGCAAAGTGCAATCCAAATGGATTGTGTTTGAACATGAGGGAGCATATGTGTGTTTCCGTCTGTTACATACTTCCTAAGATTTCTTATATAATTACATTCATTTCGCTTTGTTTTAAAGTACCCAGATTGGTTTTTCGTTCATATTAATAAGTAACCTCATTATATATTTTTATTTCGTTATCGTAATTATGATAATTTGTTATGTATATCCAGGAATTGTTATAAAATATATTTATAATAACTATAAACTTTTTATTTCATGTTCCTGGATGCGTTCTGAAAGGGTCTAATTTTATGATTATTTGACGTGAATATGGCGTCTAAGTTGACGTAAATATCACGTCTAGGATTGACGTCGTGAGCCTGTGACATATTATGTCCAAATGGCCTACATTCTGGCGTCATTTTCTTGGTCAATATGAAGTAGTGACTGACCAGAATTTCAAGTCAACATGACGTGGGTCTGTTAGCTGTAACAGCTTTTTAACATTTTTATATGCAGCTGTGCAGAAATTATTAATATATATTCGAAAAAGATAAATACACGGAGAAACGATATTTTTTAACTTAAGAAGGACTCACTACAGTTCTAATACAACAGCGATAAACTTAACGTTTTTCAAATGTGATAGCCGCGCCCACTGGGTCAGAGAAATATGCCAGACAAGGACGGAGAGACACGTTTTCGCCGCGGCTTAATAATAATAGTGGTCGTTGATTTGCATAGCAATACTTCTATTAGTAAAGGAAAGTAATGGAAAAAATAGAACAGGTGCGATTTGAGAGTGCAACCCTAATTTTATGCTTTTATTCATTCATATCTTAATGTAAAGATTCAACACTGCGGCCTTGAACCCTATTGTATCTACATTAGGTTTGTGTAAGTGTGAATTGTGCGTGCGTGAACTGTGTGGCTTGTTAATACCTCTCCCCGCCGTAAGAGGGCAGCAGTGTTGATTTATCCTCAAGACTGAAAGGTACTGGGAGAGGTACCGACCACCCTTACTGCAACCGACCTTTATAAAAATCGATTGCCGCAACGGAGATTCGAACCATCGACATCCCCCGCCGATGCGTAGCGATATTTGTGTTGGTAGCATACAAATTCCATTTAAATTTCAAGAATCGTCCGTGGAAAGCAATATTATTTTAACCAGCTTAGTATTTGTTAATTTTCCTTCTATTATATAATTGAATATCTTTCTAATTCAGAATTTAAAGGCTTTACTGGAGATTTCATGATCTAAAAATGTTTGTAGTGTTTAACTTTTTAACTAATAATCAATACCCGACACGATTAGAAGATGTAGCACTTTCCCCAAATGTTAAAGGAAAACGTTAAACTGCATAGAGTTTATTTTTACGATCTTATTGCTGGTGGTTATTAAGGTTCCATTATTGACTGAACTTTTCTGAACAATAAATGCTAGAAAAAAAAAGAAGAAAATACTTCTTTTTTGTGCTTATTTCACTGTATTTTTTTTGCTACTTAATTTTTTAAATAAACCGATTATTCGACATTAGAATACCCTGACAACTATTAAATGTGTATTGGATTTAGCGATATGGGTGGACAGTGACAAGGAGCAAAGCCGTGTTACAGTGACGTACTATCCGGATTTTAATAATTGAAGCCAACACTGAAACGTAATCCACATCGCGCAGTTCAGGACCCGGCATTAACATTAATGCAAAAATGGGCGCGATATCGACTCTATTGATATTTAGCCCATTATTGATATGCGCAACGCGATCATAAAATATCGCAAAATATTATGGCTAATGCCTTATGCCGCAAATCATTATTCAAACGGTTATTTTTCCAGTCTCTCGGTAGGTGGTTGATAACGTCCCGAATATCCGCAAACGTGCGGTTGCCAAATTGAAAATTTAAAGTGCAACGCCGTGTTTCCGCTCGGCGACGTAGACACAGCGGGTTATAAAAATACATGGAGCACAGGCGCGCACATACATACACACGAGCGTATATCCAGACGCAAGAGCTACATACAAGGCCGGGTGAGCAAGCTGAGGAAATAAAAAAGAAACAATTGAAACAACCGAGGGAACGTCGGCCCTCTAGGCGACGTTTCTTGTTTGTCAGATAGTCTACTACTTATTCCGGCAACAAATATCACAGACTGTTTGAATTCCCAACCTCTTACCGGCAGAAAAAACTACTTTATCATGTTAGGGGGGTTAGAAATTTATGCGCATTTTATTTGAATTTTTCAGTGAAGTTGGCGGATAAAGTTGTTTTTATATCTTAAACAAGAAGTTCGACAACTGAATCGTTAATCAAGCAGACGACGGAGCGCCAATCGTTTCACAGCGATGATGAAGCGACTTATATTCGACGTTTCTCTGGCGATATGAAATTTTCAAGTAATTCCAAGTACTCTGGAGGAACTTCGACTAAGAACTCGTTCACCTCGCAAAGCCGAGAAACTTTGAAGTCATTGTGAGTTCAGAATATTTAAGAAAAAGCAAACATTTCAAATGGAATCTTTAGGAAAAGGATTGAAAATGCGTAATGGTTGGTTTTAAGAGAACCCTTACAAGACCTTAGAAACGAATATTAGCGAAAATTCTCGTTGTTTGCTCTTAAAATTTTCTGCTTTCCGGTGATATTTTCAAAGCGGTTTAACTTTAGAAATTTTCAATTTGTTCATTGTGATATTTAAAATGAAGGTAGGTATCATTATAAACAAAAATTTTTTTTAAACTTTAGAAACATAATACAGATTATCAAGAATCAAGATTAGAAAGAAAGAAAATCCTGTAAATCAAAAAAAAAATAAAGAAGCAGATAGATATTTGCAGTAAGTGTGAATAAGTGCCTACTCATATGCATGTGTATATCGACTAGTATACTTATTTACGGTTGCTACAGATATTGTTGCATGGCCTATTGTTATACAAGTTAGAAAACGACATTGGACTTAGAAAATAAAAAGACAAATACTGCTACTAAGAATCTATTTGCTTGCAATAGTCAATTTAATACCACATACAATACCAATACAAACACCAATGGGTGCGTTCAGGGAGTTACGGCGCTGGATCTAGCGGTCGCTATCTTGCCTAACCATTCAAATACGAATTAAAAAAAAGCATGGGAATAATGTTAAATCACCAAGTAATACTTTTTTTATTTTGTATTAGTTTAAATCATAGAAATTGGTATTATACAAGCTGTAGGTACTTAGAAACACGTAATATACATATAAAAAGTATAAAAGTTTAAATTTTTCAATTTCTTTATCGGTATTGTGCTCGTTCTCTACAGAAAAAGGAAAAGTGACCGCAATCATTATAGAACTGCACATAGTGTAGTAATATGTTGTCAGAAAAAAAAACACTTAATGCTTTCTCATCGTTCGCAGAAATTATAATTTGAATATTTTCACAAGATTTATATTAACCCTGTTTTATACTAAAACTGCATGGATATCGATCGAAGAGCTGACAATTTAAAAACCATTGCTGATTTTGTTTTTATTAAGTATAATTGTGTAACTTCATGAATGCCTTATTACAAGAGCAACAAGAGCAGACGCGGCTTTTTAAATAGTCAAACCAACGTACAACAAAGGTACAACGCACATACGCAAGAAAAAAACGGAGAAATTGCACCGTTCTATCAGTTCTAGCGCTGGCAAAGAGTGCTAGAACCGCGTTCTATGAAACGTGAGTCTTACAAGTTTTAAAGAATACTTAAAGAAACACCTCATAAACAGATGCTATTACAGCACATTCTTGAGCAATCTGTCCGGGAGTACTGAGTCTGTTTGTGGATGTGTTTTATGTATATTTATATTCTTTATTGTGAATTACTGTGGATATTATGCGCTAGTGTATATTTATACTTTAATGTACATTACTGTTGACGCAGCCCATATCCTTTGAAGCAATTCGCTATTAATAAAATGAAATACAGCTATGGCATAGTTTCCTCAATCGGAAAGAAACCCAAATAATTAAAAGCAAAATCAGAATAACCTCATGAATGTAGATGAAATTTGTTTGGAACTAAAGAAATAATAAATGAAGTCAACAGTCGTAGGTACATATTTATTTTGAAGGAAGAACATAATTTTAAGGTATAAATAAAAAATGGTGACCTGTTCCTCATTGAATATTAAACGAATATGGTTATAAAGGATGCAACATATTTATAGCCACTAAAGAAAATTCTTGGTTGTTATTTTGTTGTTAGACCCGGTTTTACGGCGATAGTTTAAGCGGACGCTTACTTAAGCTGTCCGCTTAACTTAAGCCATGGCATTTGTCATATATTATATATGCGGATTTTAAAGATAAATCAAGTTAACTTTAATTACTAATCTATTGACGGAAGAGGTGTTTACAAAATGTCACTGCAAAGATGCTAATTGCTGGAGGAGGTAGTGGGATCTCAAGAGTTTCATTAGTGGCATAAATATTTATAATTCAGCCAACAAACTTATGAATAAATCAAGAAAATATTGAATTCCACATTCCAACCACTCAATATTTGCATTTTCTTCAGCATTTAATTTATTGTATCTGTTCTTCATTGAGAACAGACTAAAGCAATAGGAAATAATACTCACATGCCACTTCAATCGTTGCCGGTTGGCTCTTGCTGGTTCCCCTGGCACCGTTGCTGGCATAACATTCGCACTTAAATTTGTCTTTGCCGAAGTATTCTTCCACTTTGTCTCTGGTCACGTTAATTTCGGCCTCGGTCACGCGCATACCAGACTGCGGTTCGACGATAGATTCTTGATGCGTTTCGATACTGCGATCGCCGTTGCACTTGAAGTAAATTTCGAGGGAATTTGCCGCCTTGCAGTACAGATGGGCGGGTTTATTTTTGAAGACGTACGCGTTTTTCGGCTCTTGGATGAAGTACGGGAAGGGATCCTTGATGGAGAGTAAGGAATCGTCGCGTTCCTCTGACGACTTCGTCGGCGAAACGTTTTCTAATTTATCGTCCACCAGTTCATCTGTAAAGGAAAGCACGTCTAAAGAAAATATGACAATATATATGCTGTTGGAAATATATGGGAGATGATCAACCCCATCTCCAGGAACTAACGTTAACTAACTACTTTATTATAAAAACGCAATGCACTCAAGGCTACTGTCACCCGCTTCATCGTTTCGCCCACCCTGGGGAACCAGCAAAAATAAAAATGAAAATTCCCTTACCAGCTTGATGAGTGAAGAACTCCAGATACGTATTTCGGCAACTAAGTTGCTATCCTCAGCAGAATCCACGAAGGAAGATAATGTTAGTTGTAGTACTCTGGGAGATATGCACCACAGAGAACACCACTTAAATAACACCTGAATAACAGTGTTATTGAAGTGGTATTCTGAGTAGTGGAGTACTACGACTAACATTATCTTCCTTTGTAGATTCTGCTGAGGATGGCAAATTAGTTGCCGAAATACGTATCTGGAATTCTTCACTAATCAAGGTGGTAAGGGAATTTTTATTTTTATTTTTACTAGTTTAAGCCAACGTACCCTATTATTTTATAGCTGGGAACCAGTAGCCTATCCACTTTTCTAAATCTACATTTTCTTATATTTCGTTCAATTTGTTCAATGGATATGAGTGCAAGCTAGCTTAGTCTCTCTCGTGCCATTGTAGTATTTTTTACTATTTTACTAGTTGAGAAACTTCTCACACCAGATGCAAGTGATATTGGTAGCGTTAATGATGTTCTGAGGGCAAGGTAGATTGGTGCTTCCAAATTTAAAAAGGACCTGGACCTGATGGAGGACCTGATGTATCACAAAAGTATTTTTTTATATTATAACATTTCATTATTGAACATTGAAATCCACCTAAATCGCTGTTAAGGACCCATTTAAATTTTACTTCAACTTTATGTCATTATCCATTCACAATTTCATTAAGACATTTTTCATCGTCTTTAATCCATATAGAAAACTGAATAGACACATTAATTAACTAACAATAAATTGAATCTCTTGGCAAGGGAGTTTTTAATGTGATTTAAAATGGAAAGTAAAAAATTTAACTTGTATTTTAGGGTCTGTACTATCTTAACTTCTAGCGCCATATTTTCCTTTGCGGAAGAATAAGAAATTCGGGAACAATACAAGTCAACAATGACCGCAGCGTAATTTATAATATTTTGAAACATCGCTTGGTTTTTCGTTAACATTACAACGTTACAAAAAAAAATTGTCTCTTTTGAGGCTCATGGTTAAGCAAATCGCATGTATAACTAATCCAGTAAGTTATTTGCGAAATGTGTTGTATCGTCAGATTGGTTTGTGACAAAAGAAGTGTCGTCTGCGTACATAATAAGATAGCCGATAGATAACAACAGAGCAATACATTTGATATACAGATAATAAAGGACAAATCCCCGTGCAACCCCACTTGCTACTGGTGGGCAAAGAGATTGTTGTTAGATTGTGATCTTTGTTTAAAAATATTATTTTTACAAATGGTAGCATTAACAGCATTACCTCCTATACCATAGGCATATAGTTTTCTCTGATAGCTTATTATCCAGAACACAATCAATAATTTTTTATAGGTCACGAAGATGCCATAAGGTGTTCACCGCTCATCAATTTGTTCCTTCAACCTTATTATAAAACTGTAAGCGCTGAGGATGTCCATCTTCCCTTCATGAAACCATGTTGGCTAGGAGAAATGATGTGTTTATTTAAGAAGCAATTCAGACGATTCAACTCTATGAAGATCATTTATTCCCCAGAAGTTGTGCCCTTGCATTTAATTGAAAAGTGTTGAGTGCTGATTTTTTAAATATTCATTGTATTTCGTTTATAGGCGCGGACATTCTGTACGAACTTTCTAACTACAACTTGTAACGGTACTCTTACAATACAGTGATTAAATAAATTTCGTTAATGCTTCGGGTAATATGAGTACTCTCTTATTTTTACTGATCTCAGGGCGCGCAGTCCTGGTAAAGTAAGTCACGTACCTTATAATAAATTTATTACTCACA
>JARFOC010000530.1:823296-836198 GCA_031763485.1 Osmoderma eremita
ATCTACTCCTTATCTCACTCCACTCCCACTCCAAGAAAATCCACTCTCACTCTGTCACAAATACTCGAACTCACCTTATGTAGGCTCTACGTTGAGCGTCAGGTTGTACAATTAGAACGTGTCGCGAGTGTACTGATACCTGAAAGTCTTATTTTTAAGTATCGAAAATCACTTAGCCATTTCGACTAAAGTTTTATAATAGCGAATTTCTGGAAAAAATATTGTTTTGGTATTCTTTATAGGTAACGTGCTTTTTAAATTAAAAATGATATACGATAGTATATGGATGTGTTTCGTAACACCAACTATTACATATCACTAGGAATTCAAAATTTATTGCTTCACCCATCACATAAGCTCTTTATCAATATCTGCATATCTTCTTAGAAAACTGGGACACTCCTGTGCATTATGTAACCGCGCTATATGCACGGGACAACGATTTCAGTGTTCCTATTATTGCGAAACATATAGTTCGAAATCTTTTCGCGACCTATCGCGCAATAAATATTAATAAGCGTACACACAGGTACGGCTTTCATTCCAGATATCCATACCAGATACGCTTGCTGTAACGTAATATTCTACCTTTCGTGTCAGTAACGCTGATGGTGATAAAAACTAGAAGCGCCAGCGGAGAAATGTATTGTCCCGTCTCGCGGTCGTCGCTTGTTACCGTAAGGTAATTTATGACTAAGTTTTAAGAATTAATTATCGTCTTAGGCTGCCGTTCTACGCAGGCAAGGAATGTTCCTAGGATCTATTTAATTTACGCCGCGTTATTGATGTTTCTTTATTAATTTTTGTGGGGATCAATAACGAAACTTGCTAATTACCGCAAATAATCCTTAGGCGAACATTTATAAATTATGAGCATTAGAGAGAGATTTAGAACAAAAAAAGTAATACATATTATACAGCACCGAAAATGAAGCAGACTAAATAAGATTGAGAGAAAATTGTTGTTTTATGGAGTACATTCTACACAGAACATCTACGAAGTGTGTAAATTAAGTAATGAGACTGGCAACGTTACGTTTGATATGGCACATGGAAGGCACGGTACATGGACGGGCGACAAGTGGACATTGTAATACGCGTTCAGTGCAAGTTTGAACTCGATCAAGTCATTTGATTATCTGTTGTCGTTTTTTCCGTGAAGAAGGTTTTCGTAGTGCGTTTTACAAATGAAAGACGTTAATTTCGAACAACGGTGTGCTATCAGGTTTCGCTTCGGACTTGGGTAAAGTGCAACAGAAACTTTTGCAAAACTTCAGCAGGCCCACGGAAACAGTGTTTCGTCACAAGCGGAAGGCCTTCAACTGCATGTACCGATGGCAATGTCAACAAAATCCGCGAATTAGTGCGTGCAGATCGTCGGTTAACGGTCAGAATGATCGGGGAACAGTTGAATTTGTCTCACACCACCGTTCATCAAGTTGTGACCAATGAATTGGGAATGAGAAAGATCTGCTCGAAAATGGTTTCAAAAAACCTTTCGCAGGAACAAAAGGACATCAGGAGAGAAAGGTGCCTTGACTTTTTGGAATCGATCAAAAATTACTAGTGTTGAGAGTTGGGTGTTCGAGTGTGAAAACGCCAGAGCATGAAATGGCACACATCGGGCTCTCCAAATCCCAAGAAAGCAAGAATGAGCAAATCAAAGATCAAGAGCATGCTGAATAGTTTGTTTGATAGCCAGGGAATCGATCATAAAGAGTTCGTGCCTCAAGGTCAGACAGTTAATCAGCATTTTTACCGAGAGATTCTCGAAAGACTCCGAAAAAGGGTCATGCGCGTGAGACCAAACATCAAGAACAATTGGATCCTGCATAATGACAATAACCGACGGTTATTCCACTTGATAATGGGAATCCACGTATTCCCGAAACACGTGTCGTTCCGAATTAATTGATACTTTGTGCGGGAGGAGTAATCTGAACAGTGTGTTTAAATTAAACATTGTTTCGAAAAAATCTGTTCGGTTTATTTTATCTGCCTCGGAACGCCCTCGAAGATTTGTATTTTGTATGGCTTATAATTGAATTCTTTCACGGTTTTGTGTATTGAACTGTAGATGTTTATCTACATCTGAAAGCGGTTCTACATAGTTCCTCCACATAACTTAGGATATTCAGATTGATGCATTCTGTTGAAACGTGATTGGTTTTATTTATTTCTCTGTGAGAACACAACCATCTGCTTTGAATTTGTTAAAAATATTGAGCATACTTTACGCATATGCTATAGACCTTCAGGATAATTGACTGAAAACATGTCCCTAACCCGTCTTAAATTATTTTTCTTCTGGTGCCACGTTGTCATTGCCACCTTTTCATCTTTGTATCTGCGTGGTCGTAATTTAAATAAATTTTCCACTTTTCAAGAAAATGTATTTAATTTGTGATTGATAAAAAATAAATTATTAATTTAATAAAAAAATATTTGACACAAACAATGTCTTTTCGCACTGATGACGCGCTAACGTACAACTGGTGTAACGTTACAAAAAAGGCCCTGCATAATAGGTGGTGTTACCATTTATTTTATCTCAAAACTATCTACTAATAGATGTGATTTCGTTCCTTGATTTCCAAAGCCATCGCCAAGGGGAAATGCTTTACCGAAACCTTCTATAGTAATTTCATGTGAACTATATACATACATATGCATCTAGAACTTGTAGGACTTCCCGTAGCCCGACGTAATTCATATTCTCCACGTATCAAGGCAGTAATGCAGTAATAGTTATGAATAGAGTACTAAGCACGTTTAATTTGTATGCGTTAATATCAAAAGGAAATCTGAAATGCCGTCGTACAAGTTAATATCAAAGCTAGGGACGAGCGCGACTTTATCGTGGGTCGAGAGAAGCCAATCGGATCACAGTCACAATTCTAGCGTGCCTGTGCCTATTTCGAGTTTAATGCGCAATAATGCAGGCGTTAAAAACATACTTCGTCAGTCATCGAGAAGGTTCACATGGAGCTAGTTCACGGGGTATCAACAAATCTGTTAGGAATTAAGATGGTGCTATTGATTTGTGTGAGAGGTTATGGTTATTTTGAGATTTTAGCGGTCGTAATTTAGGTAAATTACCACCATGTTTCGCGTCGTCCGGGAAACACGTGTTATGATTCTGCGAGTATGAGAGTTTTTTTTTTATGTTTACTTTGAAAATTCTATCGGAGTGTTGTACTTGTTGCTTTCTACTCATCTTACATCTATTTTTAACAATGAATAAATAACCTACAAAAATCTACAAGGTTAATATTTGAGCTTACATGTGTATCCATAAACTGCAAGGGCAAATGCTTCTATGTGTCGTCGTAAAAAGGTATATTAATTAAAGTGGAATGTGCTGAATGTTACAAAACAAATGTATTAATAGAAGCAGAAGAATGGAAAAAGCATTTCGAACAACTACGAAGATGAAGAGAAAGACAAGAAAGGAACAGAAATATATGAAGTACTAGAAAGCTTAGAAGACATACCTTCATATGAAGAATCCGTGGAATGTATAATGAAATTAAAGAACAACAAGGCAGCTGGAAGTTAATCAAATTAACGGTGAATTAATAAAATGGGGAAGTAGTGTACTCCACAAAAGAATATTCAGTTTTATAAAAAGAGTATGGAAAGAGGAAAAAATACCAGACGAACGGAAATTGGGAATGATAATACCTATCCCAAAAACAGAGATTAAACCAAATGTACAAACTACAGAGGTATAACAATACTGAACGCCGTCTACAAAGTACTAACAGCAATAATCAAAGAAAGATTAAGGAAACATACGGGCACAATAATAGGAGAATCTCAAGTTGGATATAGAAAAGGAAAATCAACTATAGATGGCATACATATATTGAAAGAAATTATTTAAAAGAGCTACGAGCATGACATGGACACATATGTACTTTTTGTGGATTTCAAGAAAGCTTTTGATATGTTGAAGAGAGCGAGAATCATAGAAGGTCTGGAGAAGGTAAAGGCACCAAGAAACATAGTAAACCTTGTAAAAATGACAATGAAGGAATCGAAAGCAATAGTGAACACTGGAAGAGGGACAACAAACAGTATAAACATTAACAAAAGAGTGCGCCAAGGGGATGCACTGTCAGCATTATTATTCATAACATCTTTGGATTGTATTATTAAAGAAGTACAGTATACTGGTACAATTAACAACAAATCGATTCAAATAATTTCACATGCAGATGACTTAGTTATAATTGCAAGGAGAAAGAAAGAAACAGCATTTCAGAAAATACATGCATTGCAACAGAAATAGAGAAAAACCTTTACACATTTTAGAAACAGAAAATCATGAATTCCTAGAGGTAGACTCTTTAATATATCTAGGAAGACTAATAAGCACAACCAACGAAAGATTAGATATTAAGAGAACAATCCAGTTAGGGAATAAGGGTTTTTGCAGTAAGAAAAATCTATTAAAGGACAAGAAACTTAGTAAAAATACAAAAATAAAAATCTATAAAGCCATGATTAGACCTGTCGTAACATATGCAGCAGAAACAGCAAGTTTGACGTTAAAAGAAGAACAACTAAAAGTATTTGAACGAAAAATTATAAGATGCATAACAGGATTTAAAAAAGGTTGGTGAGGATGAATACAGGTTACTTATGAATCATGAGATTGAATCGATAATGAAAGGAGAAAATATTGTTAGAACTTATAAAGCCAGTAGAATTCGACATATATTTAGAAAAGAAGAGAAAGTGGCGATAAGAAGTATAACAGAATGGAATCCCGTTAAAAGAAGAGCAAGAGGAGGACCTAAGATGATATGGAAGGAACAAGTGGAGAAAGACCTGAAAAAAATTAACATAAGGAATTTGAGAGAATTCTTAAGAGATGGAGAACAATGGAGGAAAGTTGTCAATGACGCAAGAAAACACCAGCAATTATGAAGCGGATGTATGAACACGTGTATACGTGGACTAATTCACCACAACAACGGATTTACAGAGTTTTTTTACAGCTAGAATTTCTACGAAAATGTACAGATTATTGTAAGGTATATAGTATATTGAAAATGTGACGCATGAGTTTAATCTAAATCTGAAATAATACACAGGATGTTCCAGTTAAGAAAACGTATGTTTGGTTCATCCTGGTTATATGAAACACTTTGTATATATGAAAATAAATAATAAGTTTAAGAATGCTCGCAATAAATAAGTTTTTTTGACATTTTATATGATAACGGATATATCGAGCTTTGCCACACTAATACGTCACCCTGTATGTATGTTAGCCGTGAATTGTATTATTGTACATTTATTTGAAGCACGTTTTTGGTATAAGAATAAAGTATGCATAAAAATTTTCCAAATTCCTACCAACTTGCTTTTATAGTCACTTCTAGCAGGATCTCCCAGACAGGAAATACGCAATACGATCTTTAAATCGGCGTATAATTAAAACAGTTGTCGGAAGTTGATTAAGAGTTTGCGCGACTAGCGGACAAATTGTTCTCGCTGCGAAAGTGCAGCCTAATTAAAACACATTCTGTGCGCTCTTAGACCAGTTATATATAATTATAGAGGACGTTAAATTTAGATCTGATGTTTGTTCGTGTACTATACGAGCGCGACAGAATCTAAAGCGTCGTCATAAAATTAGTACTCCTAGAAAAACGGGACTGGACGAGTTAATTACATCAATCTGTATTTATAAGTCAGCATTACAGTAAAGTTTTATACCATACTTCGAGAACGTAAATTCAAATTGATCGACTTCATCCGACAGTTTTATGTTACTGGAAAAGTAAATCTTTGCATGTAGATAAGGCAAATCCTGATGAATGATAGATATTGGAGAACATGAATATTGGGTTTCGATTTATTTGCATAATGTAAATATTTAGCGAAACGGTTCTTATCGGTTGTAATATATTTCTCTGGCATGTTTAGAAGCGCATCGAAAATTTGAAAAAAGTGCAACAAAACGGTATGTAAGCAATATGTCATTTTACATCCGTACAGATAACTCACGGAGCGGCAATATGTATGAACTATGAGGCGCCAAGATAACCGCATTGCTCTAATATATGCATGTTGTGCTCTCGTGCTGTACGCAATATTAGAATTGTACTCTTCCATACGTATATATATATATATATATATATATATATATGTTTTGCATTCCCCGATAAGGAAGCATAAAGTCTAAATAAACTAATTTTTAATTAGTTAGTTAAGGAGATGTATAGTGTAATTAATAGATAAAATATGATCGCCCTACTTTTTAAGGAGAAAATATTACGAAACCATTTAAATGGACAATACACTCGTAAGTTATGCGTCATTTTTATTCTAACGAACGCAGTAGCCTCTTATTTATGTATCAGAGCATTGATATTGGATACTATTCTATTTATCATGTGAACAAACGTTCATAATCTCTAATTTTAGAAGTTAATTATATGGGAAATATGTATTTCTGTGGTCTTATGTGTTTGGGGAAAATAAACTGATTCTGGCTCATGTAAAATAATTAATTTTACGATATACATACATGCATTATGTATTTATTTTATCTTAATATGACACAATTGATCATGAAAAACAAACATGTATTGATTGACAGTCTGAATGTAAATAAACATAGTTAATCAATGCACACGTTTCAGTGAAATACTATTTCCTAATGTTTAAGACATAACTAGATACTGTATATGATACGTGGGATCATGAGTGACATTGTCGTTTGTATATGTACGGATACACTTAGGGCGCGTTTCTGACCCCATGGGGCACGAAAACTACGCATCTCTATCCATATCTGCCAATCAAAATGTATCACCCCATTTCCACGTGTACCGAATATGCGTTACTTGTCATATTGTAGATATTAGCGCATGTGTTGTGCTGAGTACCACCTTGCGTTGTTGCGTGGATGCAATTTGGATTTGTACAAAACAAATTTTGTAGGTGAAGTGGAATTAGTGAATACCATAAAGATATATCAACACAACAAAAATATATATTATAAGTGTATATAATTTAGGACTCTAAAATTTTGGGCAAAGAAATAAAGCCTTTCCTTTATGAACCCATAAGTGATTATTATATCATTATTGCGCGTGTGGGAGTTTTTAATGTGCTATATATACAGTAAGCAGCTAAAAGTTTGAATAAATTCATTTAAAATTCAGGTCGAAAACATGTTATGACAGCTCAATATTTTTTTTAAATGGAAGCACTTTTTTTTATTTCATTTTTATGTTACGTCAAAACCCGAACATATGTATCATGTCCAATACCTGAATCCAACTATTTTAGAGAAAAATGCACTGTAACTTGAAACATCAACATATTATTTATTTAGAAACGGCAGTAAAATGCAATAAAAAAATTAAATTATTTTTTCAAATGTTGGAAATGACCTCCTACCAATATCCGACGATATTCGCCTCTTATCGTATTCTTTAAGTCTTCGATGTCGTTTGGCTGGTTAACGTAGACCTGACATTTAAGATAAAATAATCTAAAGGGGTCAAATCGGGTGCTCTGACCAGCCACTCAATTGGACCCCGTCGAGCAATCTACCGTTCAGGGAAATAAAGGTACTCACGGGCAGCACGAGTGTAATGGGTCGGAGTTCCATCTTGCTGATACCATAAGAAATCGTTTGGTCTTATGGTGGTCTTCTTGAACAGCTAGTAATACATTTAGCTGTTTATCTTCTGATACCGTAAACCCACCTGTCGTATAATTATCCGTGACGTGACCTAAATCGCGATATTTTTTCTATCTTGCTGAAAGTAGATTGACATATTGGCTCTCTGTGAGGATACTTGGCATTCCACATTCCGCAAACTTCCTTTTGGGTGCGCATTCTGTCCTCATAACCGATCACCATCAGTATCTCTATTCGCACTCTTTCACTAAGAAGGACCATTTAAAAAAAAGCTTATAGTAATAAGTTTTGCCAAAGTCACCTAAGACATAAGTCAACTGTCACTGTCAACAGTATAACCACTATAACTCAATTCCAGGTTTTATTTACATAATGTAAGTGTTTAAGTTTAGTTGAATTTTTTATGATTCTACAATTTTTTTCGGCAACAGTTGAATTCAGGTATAAGACATGATACATAAAAGAGGTTCAGAAATTGACGTAGAATTTAAAAATTTAATAAAAAAGTGTTTCCATTAAAAAAATAAGTGATCTGTCATAGCATGTTTTGGGTCAGCCTGTATACATGAAATAATCGTCAGAAAAACGGCTACTAAAATCGAAAGTAGACGGGTACCAGCGTTTCTTCGAGAAAAAAACACTTGAATTTTAAATGAATTTATTCCAACCTTTACGTGCTCACTGTATGCGTAAAGTTAAAAGATCATGTATCATTGTTGTATTCATTTATAATATTAATAAAATACCTAGAGTATCAACACCATAACGCATTCCTTCCTCTCTAGGAGCGCCTTGAATAAATTTATATCTACTCCTATGACCATATCAGCAACTTTAAATATTGCGAAAAAAAAAGAAAGTAGATTCGTCTTAGAAACTGCAGCATGTCACCTATGTACACTTAACAAAACTAAAAAAACACCGCGCTTAGGGTTACTTCTGAGGATGGCAACTTCTTTGTCGAAATGCGTGCACAGTATATATTTAAGCCGTGTGGAGTGTTTTTAAGTTTTGTCAAGTTTGTTCGACTGCATTGAATTTGTGCACAATCAGCCTAGCAGCACATACAAGATCCCTCAGGTTTGCTCTTAGCACTGGCAAATATTATAGATATTACTCGCAATGCAACAAAAACGGTCAGCGTGAATTAGAAAGTGATACAAATATGTCAACAGGAGTGGTGGAAGTACAAAGAGATAGAAGAAAGATAAACAAGATCAAATGTTTAGTTCGCAGTATTATTATAGCGGGTTAACACACAACAAATATCGGAAGGAAGGGAAAATAGTAGAGGATGAGAAAGCCATAATGATGGGTTGGAAAGAGTATTTTGAAGAGCTACTCAATACAGAACCACTAGATCCGGCAAGTAGAATAGGAGAGGAAAGTGAGGTATACACAGAAAACTGCGAGACTACAGAAAAGGCGGAAATAACAACAGGGATGTTGAAAAATATGGGTAACAATGGTATAGAAATCATAAAAACACTATTCAACAACATGTGGAATGAACAACAAATACCCGAAGGCTGGAAAGTGGGAATATTATTACCTGCCTACAAAAAAGGAGACAGCAAAGTGTGTAAAAATTACAGAGGAATTACTCTACTTAGTACTATGCTGAAGGTATATGATAGAATTTTAAAAGAAATCAGAAAGAAAACAAAGAAACTGCAAATAGGTTATAGAAATACGCAGGTGCTTAGTGGAAGTAGCAGAAAACGCCTTCGCTGACGACTTGGTATCATATGCAGGAAGTAAAAAGGATTTACAAACAAATTTAAATATTTGGGAAGCGGCCTTAATAAAGAGAAACATGAAAATTAGCGTCGATAAAACTAAAGATGCGACAATAGGGAAAAGCGATAGTATAATAGCAATTAAATTAGATGGAAAAGTCATAGAACAAGTAGTAACATTCAAATATTTAGGAGCAAATATACATACGGCCGGAAAAGAAGAAACAGAAATTAACAGTAGAATTGAAAGTGCGATAAAATTATATTATGCAATGAACAACGCCTTCATAAGAAAGAAAGAGATTCCAAAGTAGACTAAAATAATGGTGTATAATACAATACTTAAACCTATATTAATATACGGATGTGAAAGTTGGGTCTCAAACAAACAAAAGAAGAGCAAAATACAGGCGCTGGAAATGAAGTATTTAAGAGAGTAACAAGAAATCACGAAATACGACACCAATTGAAATGGTTTGGGTATGTGACACGTATGGAGGAAAATAGACAAACAAAAATAGTAGGTATAGAAAGCAAGGTCAATAGGAGAAAAGAAAGAAAAACATGGGACACGGCAACAGGGGAGTGTTTGAGGGAGAGAGGAATGTCCTGGAGTGGTGCAATAAGAAAAGGAACAAACAAGAAAGAATGGGCAAAGTTCATTTATAATAAGAAATGGGAAATAAGGAAGTGATAGATAAATATGTTTTTTTAGCTTTACACCCTAATTAAGCCTATCGATTATATATATATATATATATATATATATATGTTGCAATGTTTCAAAATGCAAAAAAAAAGAATTTCTAATGAATTTTAAATAATAATAATAAATTTTATTAATTTGGGTTCTTTTACTTATGTCAACTTGACACAAGCCGGACAATTTCCGAATGACAATTAACTGACACTTGCTAATTTAAATTATGACAATCAAAAATTGTAACTTATTTAAATAATATCGAAATACCTAAATATGTGTTTGAAAATATAATTTACCAATGTTACTATAACAAAAATACGCACATATAATTAAACGAATGAATAAATTTATCAAATACCTTATAAGATTTACTTGTGTATCTGAAAAATAAATGTGTTCCACCCACTTCTGTCTTCTACGCCCTCGTCACTCCTTCTACTCCTTCCAAATCTTTCTCCACGTCACTGTTCAAATCACCCCTTCTTTAGCACTCTTCTACTTACTATCTTTTCTTTATTCCGCTCACAAACTTTACTTTTCTGACTTACAAGTTGTTTATTTCTTCTTTCATCCGTTGCTCGTGTTACCATCTAAAATATCCCTGTCATGTAACTGCATTGTTGACGGTTACCAAACTATCTTGCAACTGCGGCCTTCCTGAGCGGACTCAAAATGCTATGGTAACAACTTGAGGTCGATGAATTCCACTTGCGTGTCGTTCATCGTCTGGTAGATTCGCGATGTGGTGCGTGAAACTTGTTCAAAACTCTTCTGTTGTGTAGTGTAGTGTGATGTATAATTGTTTATGTTAATTTACAAGTTATAAAAACTATAAAGTATTTTTTTTTCTGATTTAGTGACATTTTTTATGGCTGTCAATTGTCGCCGGCTGGACTCATATTACCCTTACTTCCTACCAAATAGAGGTCACTGTTGAGCCTCGAATATTAATAGAATCTCTAATGTTAAATTTCAAATAACAATCGCATAGGTGGCAATCTTGTGCGTATTCAATTAACCCTGATAATTAATTAATTCGATGGTAGGGATGGCCTCCCTGGCTCACGAACGAACGATAACAACGAAACGGCAAGATGCTGTTAAAGATCGTAGCAATATATATATTATACGTGCATATTTCATCATAGGAGCTATGGTGAATTTTATGAAACAAATGAAAATCAATTATTTCCTGTATTAAAAGGAATAAATGGTATTCCACTGATTTAATAACAACTGCGATGCGTTCGTATACGGCGCTCTTGTTCGAGGTGACTATTACGGTTGCTGTTTCCCCAGTAATTTAACGTATTCCATTCGAATCGCCATATAGTACGGGACGGCGCGGCGTCGAATATCGGACACCATTTTCAACGTATTTACGATCGTAACGATAAATTAGGAGAAATGAATTGATCACAATAAATCAGAACGAAAACAATGGCGAATGAAGTATGCGTTCGTACCTATACGTATATATCGGTATCGGAATACGATCGCATAAACCACGCGCGGCTCCGGTATGCACTTGTCATATGTATGTATGTACGCCATAATAAACGCATACAAAACGGAGACAGAGAGGATGCGGAATTAAATCCGAATTTTGGAGTAATTGAAATTTCCCTAATGGTATTCCTCTGTAAACATTTACGCCACGTATTCTACTGGGGGTCATCTGTCACTTATAGGAGGAACCAGAAACACAGAGAAGGCGGAACGGCGATGCACATTTATTTATCCATACGCCCGAGTCCGTCCGTCTGTCCTATGGGAAGAACACGTACATGGGACACATGTGTGTGAAGTTCCGAAATGCGTACGACGCGTACACGACCCGAAAAAAATCGGACGGTTCGTCCCTATTTGCTCTGGCATATCCTGTTTGATTTAGGATTGTCATTACGCGCACCAGCGTCGGCCCATTTGATACCTACACGATCGCTATCCGAAAAAGAGCCTTTAATCTTGTCGAACAGGCATACTCCGCTCGGAAAGGTACTGCAGTCTCTCGTCTGTGTATTTAAGAATTACACGTGAAACAACATCGTCGGGGATATTCCCGCGATAGGTTTTCGAGTGTATGAATCACGCGTTTCCGACCGTTTATATTTCGCGCTCTTTACGGACACTATTAGCAGTGAAATGATCGTTAATTCCAAAGTAAATATTTTGAAAATGCTTCCGTTTTTCAAAATATTTGTGCGTACATGTATCTGAGGAAGCAAATACTTTTACCGCGTGATTCATTCCGCACAACAGTTAAGAACTAATTAGGAGGGAAATTGGTTTGGTTAAAATCCGGGAGTAAAAGTATTAATAGGGAAGTTTAGCCGACTCTTGCTCTTCTGGGAATCCAAACAACATCGGTAATAGGCTGTGACATTAATTGAATTACGTAAATAATTTAGAGTGTGTTCGTTTGATTACAACATAAATGCTTAGTATATTTATTATAAATGAAGCTGTATTTGGACATAAGAGTAGAGATTCTGAGTGCATAGGTGTCTTGGTATTGTTGTGACATTTCCCAGCCCTTTCTGTTTACTTGTTAATTATTTATTATTATCAGATTTATCCGTAGTATACCTTTCCCACTTTTTTTTTGACTTACAATACCAATTGGGTGTCACGTCCCCAATTTACTACTATTAACACATTGTTGACCGGTCACGAGTTAACTCGTGTTTTCATGCCCAAACGTTGTTGGCCGATCACGAGTTAACTCGTGATTGCACTTGCATTAGCAATTTCAATTTATGAAACCCGGGGCAATATAGAATACTGCAAA
>JARFOC010000530.1:845344-856764 GCA_031763485.1 Osmoderma eremita
CTGGGCAAGAGTCCCCGTAAACGGATGACATCTCTTCCAGTATGGTTTGAACTGATTTTCCTTGCTTGGTAAGGAACCTTATAACAGCGCGGTACTCGATTTTCTGCATTGACTTGTTCGGTCGACGATAGTTCAAAGACTACTGACCTTGAAACTTGGTATTTATACTAATAATGAGTTGCTTAATTCGCAATGACTCGAGTAAGTACCCTCACTAAGGACCTACGTACCCATTCCGCGAACTTAAAGACGCACCCTCGTAGACCAGCTCATAACAGCTACCTCCTTAATAAGACTTAGACTTTTCTTCTTGCAAAAAAAAACGGCTAAAATTTTGAATTCCATATAAATTCATAGTTAGCTTTCACACTGAAATATTTTTTTTTATATTTGAAATTCTAAGAATTGTCTAGTAACTGTCAATAAATATTAGACGATACTAAAATCGTGTTAAGTGTCGAGTATAAACTTTTACGTACATAGTGTTACATATCTATACATATCTGTACACAGCAATTCTTGGTAATACTACCCACTACCCACATAATGCCCAATGTTTATTCAATCTAGCAAACGTCTTATTCTACATGGCTCTTGTTTATGTCAACAAAAAGAAATCCGTACGCGCGCTCATGTATGGCCGTGACCAGAAACTAAATAGCAGGCCTTATCTTAACACCTATAAACGAAACAATTCGCATTTCCTCACGATCGTCGCCCACGTCGAAATCCATCGGCAGGGTTTTGCCTACGATTGTCTACCGGAGCGATGGCTTAACCTATTATATCCGCATGCTGGAGACTGAGGTATAATGTGCACGCGTTTCTTGAAATGCACCTACGTACCCAGATAATGATTGGATAAATCACGTAGACATTGCCTATGCCCGACAGGAACGGTACATTTCACTAGAAGTTATTGCAACGGACACGAGATACATACCTTAAATTGAAGCAAGGTAACCGTCGCAAGGGGGAAAAGCTCAGATACTGAGTTGGAATTCTAAGATAAAAGATTTTCGATTTATGTATATCTTACGCCACACCAAATTCATATAGGTAACTTCACATATCAAACTAGATTTGTTTCTATCCACGAAGACGTAAAACTGGTTATCATACACATCTATCCGGAGCCGCATAATATTTCAGTGTGACGTGTAAACAAATGGGCCGTAGGTTCTGCCTGCATAGGTGAACATGTAAGACACACCGAACACCGTAGGGCGTTCCTTCTTTGCCTGTGAACGCGGAAAACCCTTCTCGTTACACGTCATAACGTAAATTTATTTGCGTGGAACTTACTTGCGCGCATCCGTAAAATAACACCAGTCCGAGCCGATGAAGCGTAACCAAGTTGAAGCGATTAACATTAAACCGATCTTGAAATTATCGTATCTAAAGAGAAGATAGTCTACTGAGAAAGTAAGAGGATATGATGGGATGGAAATGGATTATATAGGACAGGTAAGATAAAGATCTACGCATGTGATTGATTGTGAATGACGTCTTATATGGCGTGGTGGCCAAAACACGTTTCCAATGAATTTTCATTGAATAAATAACTATTAGGTTATGTTATTTATCGTGGGTGTTTTGTATTGAATTTATTAAAATAGCGGTATTCCTATGAAAATAATGTTACTCCTAAGAGGTTAGGAAAGAAATGAGAGATATATTGAATATAGTATAGAGTAAAATTTATTTGCTTTTCAAACTTACATCAAGAAAACTAATTGTTAGTGTTGTGAGAGAAATGTCAAAATGTTTGACTATTAATTATAACTTGGGAGAACATCTGAGGATGAATGTCTACAATTAAAAGTATGGAATCAAATCTTCCGGAACTGGCGCCTCGTCTGAGAGACTCATTGGATTCATTTTTGTTGTTAATTTAATAGCAGGGGAAAAACGAAACATGCGCGTTCGTGTAGTTTTATGTCAGATGCATTGCGCCAAGTACGTTTAGTGGTTGCTCTTACAGGTAGCGGAAAAAAATTGGAATTCGGCGTGTGAGACGAGGCGCCAGTGTGTGTGTTAGCTAAATAAGAAGTTTGACTTATTCCATTGCCGTTTAATTTCTGAGTTGGTAAGTAAATTTACCACTGAAATTCGCTGCTATTTATTGAAATATCTCAAATCTAGCAGTACATGAATTACGAAAGAGAACAAGGGCGACTGCAGCAGTTGCTACAAAACGTGGAGTCAGCGTCCGATATATTTCACGACGAGTCTGAGGCAGATGAAGAAGATATTGTTGAGGAGCACTTGGGCTCCGACACTTGTTACGAGGTAAGGTAGTGATGAAAGTGAAGCCGAAGAACCTACACTAATACGAAACACTAGAGTTCCTTCATTTATTGCTAGTGATGGAACTGTATGGAGAAAACATAGCAAAAGAAGAAACGTTAGAACGCGTACAGAAAATATAGTTATCCATCTTCCTGGGATAAAACGTTTTGCAAAACCTGCAAAAACTATTCTGGAATGCTGGAGTCTCTTTTTTTCTGAAGAAATTTTAAGCATAATTGTTCAAATACAAATAAAATATTACCGAACGTTCAAAAAACTAGAAGAGGGAAAGAATTGTAGAAAGAAAAAATATTTATATTATTAGTTCTTAGAAAATTGTTAGTGCTATTATAGAAAATATGTACACTACAGATCAGGAAAGTTTAGAGCTGTGGCGTCATAAAAATAACATGTGTTGTATTATAAACCGTTTAAGTTTAGCATTTGTCGTGTAAGTTTTCAGACATACAAAATATTTAGATGAGCGACAAACTTCTCTTATACAATCAATTATACAAACGCTTTATATGTATGGATTTTGTCTAAGCATATTAGTTTGTGACGTTCCGCGAAACTCTCCTGATTTTGATTATACGTACAAATACATACGTTTGACTACCACATGGTCAGCATATCTCACCCCTTATCTTCTTGCAACAGCAAAAAGCAGGCGGTCTTAGGCTAGTATTTCATTAGCCGGTATGTACTTCGCCTATTGTAGAATTGTACATGTATGCAAAAACTACAAAACAAGTTACGCTGTGACCGGAGGCAAAGGGGACCCAGCTGGTGCTTCGTTAAAAGTGGGAATGGTAACCTAACCAGCTCCCGTCACGTCAGGCAAACGTTCGCTGTTCATTCACGTGTTCCGTTGTTACGGGCAGGGTTATTTATAAAACACTTTATGCGTAACCTTTTGATGTATGCACATACGTATGCATGTATTTTCCGTAAGAGTGGCAAATGTCAATGTATCTAGAAATTGTTCATGTGAAATAATAGTCAAATTTTTTTCAAAAGATTTTTTTATGGTAATAGTTTGGTGCTGGGACAAAAACAAATTTAACGGCTACATTTTTTGTATGGCAGGAAACTTTGAAAACTATCATAATATGAATATAAAATTGTAAACCGAATTATTATCACTTTGACAGATTTAACAGTATTCACGTCAATCTAATGTGTTGAAGATACTTGGAATTGTAGGAATTAATAAGGAACTAGGTATTACTTTTGAGCGTTAAACTTCAGTACAGCCTTGGCCAATAGTATTTGCCACCCTCTCTAATTCTTAGAAATGTAACTTCTTTTACTCTCCATCAAATATTTTGTATATTATTATTTATCGGCAAGCTTAACTGAAAAATCTAAACGATGAATCATATCATAAACACGCCGGAACAAATCGCAATACGTTTATACTAGTAAACTTCAAAATATCGGGCTCAAAGGCTGCAAGGCTAGGAAGAAGCCCTGGCTATCAGACAAAAATAAAAAGAAACGCTTGCAGTGGTGTATAGAACGTAAAAATTTTACTGAAGAGGATTGGACAAATATTCTGTGGTCGGACGAATCTAACATCGAGGTATGTTCACTTTATGAATCTTAGTTTATTAGAAACACATTATAATAACAGAGGAGCAAATAAAATTATTATTAGTTGTCTTTTCGAAGTTTAATGATCTTTGTAATAATTTCAGATTTTTGGTACCTCAGGTGCAACCTATGTCAGACGCAGAAAAGGCGAAGACTACAAACCAGAATGTATGGTACTAACTATAAAATACGGAGGAGGTAGTATCATGGCATGGGGTTGCATGTCGGCATATGGAGTGGGCGAAATCGTAATTTGTGAGGGGCGAATGAATTCGAAAAAGTACATCCAAGTACTGGAAACTGCACTAGAATCATCTTTCAATAAATTGTTCGGTGACACCAACATAGATAATGTGTGTTTCCAGCAAGACAACGCGCCGTGTTACGTGCCACGATTGACGATGAAGTGGTTCTCAGATAATAGGGTTGAGCTCCTGGATTGGCCTCCTCAGTCACCGGACCTCAACCCTATTGAACATCTTTGGTCGATCTTAAAGCGCAAAATAAGACAGCACTCTATTACATCAAAGGAATCACTAAAAATATTTTGATTGAGGAGTGGCAGGCTATTACTCCACAAGAATGTCAACGTCTAGTATCTAGTTTACCGAAAAGAATAGCTGCAGTTAGTTTTTCTACAAAATATTAATTAACTATAATAAATATTTCCATTTTTATCAACTAGTATTATTTATTTAACTTAAATGTAAAATAACTTAAAGTTATTGAGGTTTTATATAGGCAGCAAATATTTTTGGCCAATGCTGTATTTTCGTGTAAATGAGGCAAGATTCTAGTTTCAAAATTAATCAAAAACTAAATACCTTTTTGGTATTTGCCAAGAACATATTTTCTTTCTTAACATTGAAAAGCATTGTAAATCTTCAGAAATTTGTTCGTATACTAATGTAGAGACTTAACACTGCGGCCTTGAGGCCTATTGTGTCACTCTACATTAGGTTTGTGTAAGTATGTATTGCGTACGTGTTTGAAGTGTATGGCTTGTTACTGCCTCTCCTCGCGGTAAGAGGACAGGAATGTTGATTTATCCTCAACACTGAAGGGTACCGGGAGAAATATCGACCACGCTTGCTGCAACCGATCTTTATAAAAATCGATTGCCGAACGGAGGTTCGAACCATCGACACCCCCCACAGATGCCTAGCGCTCTTACCACTGCGCTCTCTAGGCAGATTTGTTGTACTGTTATATCGGCCGCATTCAGCAGAGTTATGCCCGGTTTCTGAAACGTAGCAACAGCAGTTATCTGTTCGATATCTGGCCGCTTTACATGTAAAACGATCAGATATCGAACAGATAACTGCTGTTTTTCGTTTCAGAAACCGGGCATTACCGGTGACTAACCGGTGGAGAGAATCCGACTGAATGCTAGCGGTAACTTACCGCTAACTACACCAATAATTATATATAGAGAGGGTCCACTCTATATATAATTATTTTGAATCTGACGTATGTGGATATCAATGAAAAACCTGTAATATACTTAGTATATACTTAGTAATATACTTAGTATATACTTAGTAATATACTTAGTATACACTTAGTAATATACTTAGTATATAATTATTTTGAATTTACCGCCCTCACAACTATTCAAGTTGTGTTGGTGTTTCTATTTTTGGGAGGTTGGCATGGATGACGTATTGCCAGTGGTTGCCGTCTTCTAGAAGGAACTATTATGGCGATGTCTGCTGTGACAGCATCACCAATTTTACTTTTATAAATTGATATGTGTAGAATTCTCCACACTAGTCGCATTTAAATATATTTGTCTCCTGATTTGTGATATGTGTTATACTATTAACATTTTAATGTGTCAATGTAAACATCTTGTCCATATTTTAACATGTTAACCAACAATTTAATGTCCCAACATATAAGTTATAGTTCAACTTAAATTTCTTTATCTTTTGTCCTTCATCAAACACATATTTTGTAGTTTGTACTTCTGAAGAAAGTTTAAATAATAAACCGAAAGCTTGAGCGTTACAATAAAGTTGTGTTTTGACTGAACCGGCTGCATTTCCCATTTGTAAATAAAAAATGAAACCTGCGATTGCTAGATTATATAAAGAGTATCATTTTGCAAAATCATGTTTAGGAGAAAAAATTTTAGTTTTCCTTTTTTAGTAATTGATTAGTGTTGAAACCTAAGCTGTATACGTATATGTATCAATTTATTTAGCAGGTTTAAAATACCCAACTCATTGTTTGAAGATACAAAATTGTTTTCTTTTTCTTTCAAAGGAAGACAATAAAGTATGTATATGCAATTTTTATTAAAACTCCCTAACTTTATAAAATATTAAATATGCATAACAAAGACATGAAGAGGTTCAACAGGTTAAATTTTCAATTTCACGACGCGAATAACAACGACGCCGTTTGCAATATCGCGTCGAAAGACACACGAAAAATACGAGGAGAACGCAGTCGCTCGTATTTCGAATTCATATCGCCTTTAATCACTCCAAAATATATTAAAACTCCGGACGAAGATTATATTTTATAATCCGGCCCTAGAGAACACGTTGCGTGTGTGTGTCTCAGTCGAATCCATATTTCATATAATACGATACCAACCTTGATTGGAGCAGACGAGCACGAGAAAAGATGCCAATATCAGTGTGACTGACAGACACGGGCTGGCGAGGGATGCCATGGTAACTCGGGGTTGGGGTTACACTCCGGGGGCTCGACACTAGGGGGCACTGAGGAGCATCACAACACACGCACCACTTCACGATCTGTCACATTTCGTCCCTGCGCCGAGTTAGTTATTGGTACCAGTCCTGGTTCGAACGGCTCTCCTTCTGATCTGGAACAAAATAATGACGATAACATCATCACAGGGAATGATTTACTAATGGTAGACACGTATTTGTGTTCGTGAGAAGTTTGCGTTGGTATACAGGCGCATTCTCTCAAAAATGATAAATATGCTTTTGTATTATAAATGTTTTCGTCTGCTATTAATATCAAGCAACAAGGTGAAGCAATAATTTCTAAATTAAACTAACTAAAACTAGTTTTAATTAGAATACAGTAAACGCGCAAAAAAGTCGCCTCAAGTGAGACAAATGTTTGATTATGATTGATCAAAGCGTTTTCATGGGGATAATTTGCACGTTTGCATGTGTAAAAATCAAAATAGCAATTCGATCATAAGTTACTCTGCTATTTTGGATATTGGTTTCTCTAACAAAGACCGTTTTATTTTTTATCCATTTTTTTATACAATAAGGATACAAATCGGGCGTACCTCAAGGCTCTGCGCTTGCACTTTTATTCTAGTGCATTATTAGAATCGCGTCAAGTTGGCAAGCGGATGACACGCTATGCGTTTCCCAAAAAAATTACTGGCCAGCGTTGGAAAATATTCAACGAAATATTGACTGTATACGGTGTCTGTTCACTCTATTGATTACGCATTAATTCGTCGAAATCTGCGGCTTTGTTTTTGATCAACAAGTGCGCAATAACTTAGCTTCGGCATGTACATTATATATAGATAGGAATACCTTACTTGTAGTGTAAGATACAGGAGTTTTTGTGTAGTGCTGGATCCTATTTTTCGTTTTGGACAGCATCAAGGCATATGCATTGGGCTTTCAGTGGTTTAAGAACATCGTATCCACATAGTAAGTGCTGTTTACCTCTTTATATTAAGTTGATGCTATGTAACTCCCTAGTTCTTTCCCCTTTTATGCATCGTTCTACAATGTATAGCAATGTGTGTTGACGCCAGAGAGTTTGTGTACTAAAACCGTAATATAATAGCTGTCATCCGCTAGACAAGTTAAAATGGCCGCCATGAACAACAACTTATTAATTTTAATGATAATAATTAATGAAGATCATATGTGCTTGAAAATCTGTGCATATTGTGTTGTCTTCAGGGATACGCAAGCATGCTAATTTTCAAATCATTAAGACATTCGGAAGTGTATTAAATTTGCACTAGAAGATGAAGTTGCATACCTATAGTTGCATCCATGTATCACTTGAGAATGAAGGCCAATAAATTAGTATTTGACATTACCCCTATAAATGATTTGACATGAACAACAAAATAAATAACATTAAATTTGAATTCCTCTTTGTAAATACTTACGGAATACGAAATAAAATAATTCTGGTATTATAAATTATATATTATGTATTATAAAACACTATTTTTTCCAAAATATGTTTAGTTTTAGTAACAGAGCAGATATCCATAGTGCATTTCAAATTTAATATTTAAATTACTTACGCATTATTACATGGTATTTATGTAGGCAACTCAGAGATTGTTTTCCTTTGTATCTTCGAAGGTTGGGCAATTCAAATTGTAGTAACTAATACACATTAAACACATGATTATGAATATGCTTATTTGTTGATTAATACAGATGGTTTAATCAGATACTATACAGTTATAGGTAATATAAAATTATAAATATGTAACAAAAACATTTGTAAAAATATCCACTCAATATACATTTTATTTTAATAAGTAAACCAATTTTTGAAATATTTATATAAATTTATATAAAAAGTCATTCATCTTCACTAATAGACGATGTAGATGAATCATTGTTACACATAATTATTAATGATTCTGTGTGATATGTGTGTCCATTAAATCGTCCAGTCTCCACATTTTCCTCTCAATATGGGTCACATGTCTAACAGGACCTCCCCAATTTTCACATGTAACACGGTTGATGCCTTGATTGAATAAATCCCGCACATCAGCCTTCAATGTTGTGTTCTATCTGGCAACATATCCTTTCACATTTGCCCATATGAGCTTTATTGGATTGAGTTCGCAGTGATATGGTGGGAGTTTTAACACCATTCTATTAGTATTTTCGAACATCTCGTCAACAGCATATTTTGCAGCGTCAGGTAAATTTTGCTTAATTAAACATAACAACTCGGCCTTAACCGTACCTTCCTCATCAGTAATATTGTTTTTCTTCATCCACTCTTGTATTTCTGCCTTTCGAATATTCCCTGTTGGTGGTTTATTGAGTTTCCTGCTATAGTAGGAAGCATTATCTAAAATAATAAGGGAATTTTCTTTTAAACTCGGAAGAATATGTTGCAGTCACTCTTGGAATTTTTCGCCATTCATATCCTCGTGAAAATATCCCATTTCCTTCGATTCAAACAGAAGCAGTCCATTCTCAACGAATCCTTCCTATGAATATACGTGCACAATAATAAGCCTTTTCCCTTTGCCTGAAGGATTTTTAAGGCTTGTACTCAATCCTTCTATAAATGCCTGTCTTGAAGTATGGATTGATGTATCTGTCCACACTTTATTTACTGTATGTCCAGCGTTTATCCATATCTAGTCCAAATTATAAATGGGTGTACCATTATCGCGGCATTTCATTATTTCACGTAAATATTTCCTCCTCCATGTAATGATTTCATCTTTTTCTTTCAACATGTTACTTCGACTCTGCTTTTGATAGCTGGAAATGATTTTTTCGTAAGTAATATGTAGCTAAAAAGCACACATGTTTGAAATAATAAATATATATATGTTTACCGAAAATTTAGTTCTTTTAGTAATGATCTCGGGGTAGTAATTTTAAGGTTAGGGTGGTCATCTCTTTCGTTTATCGCAGCGAGAACTTTTTGAGCTGTTGGTGGTTCGTTTCTAAAAAAGAATGAATGGACAATCCTTCGGATACTATTGTTCGTGTCATCATCCACATTATCCAAAACGGCCCCTCTTCTTCGATATTTTTTTGGTGGGTGAAATGCCTGTCTGTTGTTGATAGGTTTTTAATATATTCAAAACCATAACTTTGTCTTCCACAGTAAAATGTTTTGGAGGTCTCTTCTTAGGAGGTGAATTTTCCGTGGTGTAGAATGTAGAGTACCACAGAAACAGAAAACGATTCTCTCTCGAAACAAATTTGTCGATATCCAGATATAACTTATCAAACGTCGGCGTCATGTAATTTAGGGTATAACTTCATTACATGAGTTTACTTACGCTTATTGTGATAAAAGTGATGTATAACAGCCTTTACAAAGACTGTTTTAATATATATGGATAAAATGGAACGAACATTAATGAAATGCTTGACTAAGTGGGAATAACCAAAACGCAAAACAAATACGACAAATGCAAGGAAATTTGACAGATTGCCTTATTGCAAGCAAACCGTTATGAAGCCGCCTGATTGACCGATAATAAATATGATAAAAATACTACACAGTTGCCATATATGTAGTTCTCTACTGCATCTGTTGGGCGATTCAACTATATATACATAGAAGCCAAATTAATATAAAGTTTTTATTTCTCGCCATTTTTTGCGGTCATATACATGCATATGTAATTAATATGAAACACTATAATAAAATTACAAATAGATAAGTATACAGTTGTTTATGGTAACTCTACATCACATAGCATTCTTATTTATCTATTTTCATTACTATATTTCGCTATGCTTAAATAAACATTTTCTAAAAGAACTCATACGACTAAAAGCTTCATATATTAGCTTTACTTATTCCAACTACTTCCCGATGTATCTTTGTCAAAGCTATCTGACAATAGGGAGAGAAAAGTATCTCACGGAATTTACGAACAAGTTTACCGACAAGTTGCTTCTGGAATTTATGTGTTTACAATTCAATTTCCATAAGTAACGAGCAACGATGTAAATACATTAGAGAGAAAATATCATCCACGTGTTGTGTATGTCTGTATATACATACATACATACATATTAAAAGATATACCGATCGATAAAAAAGAAAAACTATCACTATCAGTAAATGAGTAAATATTTACATGCTACTGCTGCTACTTTGATCTATTTTAAGATATACATACGTAAGTAGGAATTCCATTAACATGCTAACTCACAAACCACGGACGTTCGCGCGGGAGAGAAACCACGCGCTTCCTACATACGTTACATGCGTAAACTATGGGTCATTGTTGTCAAGGTGATATGGGAGCTTCAAAATTTTCTATTGTCTTCTTATTCATATTGGGTAATATTAACCGTAACTTATAGACCGAGATTCATGTAATTATCCATTTAGATGTTTCCGAAATGCAGGATGTAAAATTATGACCGTTTGTATACAAATACCTCGTAACGGTAGATTTTGAAAATATGGAGAAATGCTAATGCAATAAAAATAATAAAAATATGTACAAGTAAACCCCAGGGGGAAGAGGAATAAGTGAAGCATTGAAATTCAAATGATAACGTTTCAGTTTCTTGTATTTTCGTAAAATATATCATTGAGGTGTTCAGAAATATCCATTTGTTATAAAATAACAATTCCTAAAGTAACAACAGAAATGTCCCAATTTTCATTATTAATGGTTTGTTTGATTAATAATTTGATATATAAAATACAAAATAGGATACGGTGGCTTAAAATAGTAAAAAATAAAAAATACCTTTACCACATCGATGAGTGAAGAACTCCTGGATACGTATTTCGGCAACTAAGTTGCCATCCTCAGCAGAAACTACGAA
>JARFOC010000530.1:866046-879159 GCA_031763485.1 Osmoderma eremita
GTATTCCCGAAACACGTGTCGTCCCGAATGAATTAATACTTTGTGCGGGAGGAGTAATCCGAACAGTGTGTTTATTGTGCTGCTCCCCAGTCCTTGCAATTTTTACTACTCCTATAATATTATCAAAATCTAGTATATTTTCGACGCACTAATTAATTCCACCTAGATTGCTGAAATATTTCACTGTGCAACTTAGTCTGTTATTTATACCAACTTGAAGTTGCTTCAAACTACCGTTATTAATGATATCATATTATAGCGCCGTTGCCAAATTGCATTACTGATACGATCACCTGGATATGACGTAAGTGCAACGTATCTAAAGTTAATTGTTCGCCATTGATAACTTCTCAGAATTTTTCACTTATAATATTGTTAGTTATGAATGAGAGTTTCTCTTTGTTTCCGAAGAATATTTTACAATATTTAAACGTATAAAATATGCATAAAATAAACTATTTATAATAGTCATACCTAAATTAAACGCCTATTCTCTCACCCATACTTAAATTAACGAGATGATTATAACGTTTCTCTCACAAAAACAGAAGACATCTAATTATTACTACAACTGTAACGACATCTATAACGTTAACAGGTGCACGTAAGACAGTACGTAGCGTTTTTAACACCAGCATAAATCTTTCAAATATCTATTACGGTCTCCCTTTTATAGCCTGTAACGAATTTGGCGCACCAACTACATATGCACATGAACCAAACGAAAGACTTCAATACAGAGTACCATTCTGTTTCTACAATCGAGTGCTAGGGAAAAAAAATCTTTTAGGATCGTTTTTTTTTCTAATTTCCATCGAACTAAGAACCCTTGTCGAATTTAGATTCGAATATATGTAGCTTCGTTAGTCAGTCAAGTACGCCTGTCAAAATATAAAGTGCCTTGTCCCACTACAAGGCATAGGTGACTTGCATATTTCTTATTTTCCTAGCTCGCTTCGGTTCTCATCTTTTATCTTCTCTCCGGTACTTTGGAGCGAAGCTAACTGACTGACTGACAGAGAAGAAAATGAGCGATCAATACTTAGCTCTGTGTATACACGGCGATCAAAACTTTCGGAAGATTAAATTGGATATCGTCTGGAAGGGCAGCAGGTGTGCTTAGATTTAAAACTTTCCTCCGGTTGTTATTTTATGAGGTTCTGTATTGGGACACGAAAACGGATGTTGGGATCACTGTGTCGGGTATTAGTTTTTATACGAGAAAGAAATAGATTTAACAAAAGCATAGAAGGGGTCAAAGGAATTCATTCGTTTATTTTAGGTTGCAGTAGCATCAGAAGATTTTATTTCTGTATGGTAGCAAATTCTTTGTTGCTTGAATTTCCTTATTTAAAAAAAGGTATATTTTGTATAAATTTTATCGACAGATTCTTATCGACAGATTCTTATCGACAGATACAGATCAGGCAAGAATCAGGGTTTCGAAAGAAGATTAGGATGTATGACTTTTAGTAAGAGATTAAATCTGGTTAATTACGGATATAATTTAGGCCAAGCATTGAACAAAGAAATCTCAATGCTCAACCTAGGACTGAGCTTAAACTTATCTAGCTGACATTTTTCTATCTACTTCCGTTTCCGAAATCATTTCATCTTCTGATTCCATTTATAGATAGGCGTGTCTGCAGATAGTTTGTAGGTTATTATCTTGAAAAGAAATCTGCCCTGAACGATTTTTTGTGGATGTTGATTCTCTTGAGATCTCCTGAGTTTTTTAATCACCCAGTTGTTCTTTACTTTAAGCGAGAGCGCAAAGCTAAAGATTCTTTTGGTAAGTCTATGATTGTTAATTCTGAGAATATGGCCATAAAATTTCAATCTTCTTTTTATGCGAGATTCAAAATCCTGATCATGGGAAGAGGAAAATTTTTGTCGCTAGCGGAGTAAAGTGCATAACATCAATGTGGTATTTTGACACGTGAAATTAACGATTCAAAAGAATCTTTTTAAAAAATTCGAACAATTATGAAAAAACCCAAAAGAAAAAAAGATCAGCTAAGTTGTGTAGACGAGAGGGAAAGGCGAGGTATTCCTAGGATTGCTTGGGATTCATCAGCATCAGTTAAAGTTATTACAGAAGAAGCTAGAGTACGGATCAATAAATGCTGATGGTGATAGGAATGTTAAAAAATCAGACAATTCCTTTGAAGCACAAAGAATCATGGTCAAACTTTGCTTGAGGGCACGTATCCTGTAAAAAAAAAAAACGGGAACAGAATTTTAGAGATTTATTTTCAGAGGAAAAACGATTTAAATTAGATAGATCTGATGATCTATCTATCTATCTATCTAAGATAAATCATCAATTGGGGATGGATCAGTCATAGTTTGAAATTTGTTTCAAAAGACAAAGGTGAAATTGTGTTTTGTTCGACTAAAACGCACTTTATACTTGTTGAACGAGCATTTTGTACCTTTTGGACAGGAATTGGATTACCAAAATTTAACTTCTCAACAAGATCACGTCACCACATTTGGTAACTTTTTGGTTTAATAAGAAGAAAATTAAAAATACGGTATGGCCAGTAAGATCTCTTGATTTGAATATGCCCAGCTAAAGATATCTGAGGTGATTTGGCACGTCGTCTATACAGTGAGTTGGAATGAAAACAGACCACATGATTCCCATATATACATTTAACAGGAATTTCGAGGTGGAAATTACGGAGAAGAATGCGGCAGGTCTTCAGAAAACCTATGATGGGGCACTGGGGTCTGCGAAGGAGTGGTTTGCAGCAAATAAACTAGAAGTAATTGCAGAAAAAACGAAACAGTTAACGTTTTATGCGGGCAGTGGTATCCAGTCGAAGATCAGATACCTAGGCATTGTTATAGACTCTCAACTGAGGTGGAATCGACATATAGAAGATCTATCCGGCAGGCTTTCATCCGCGCTATACGCCATAGCGAGAATCAAACATATAGCAACTAGTGGAGCTGCGAGGTCGGCATACTTCGCTTACTTCCATTCCGTCCTTGGTTATGAGATACTCTTGTAGGAATTGTCTGCGGAGGCACAAAGGATATTCACATTGCATCAGAATCCTGTGCGGCCTGAAGCGAAGCGAGAGCTGCCGAAGCTACTTTGGAGGAGAAAGGATACTCACTCCTCCATCAATGTACATTTTGTACAGCAGTGACGCACGTGCACAGCAACTAAAACTTATTCCCCGTCAACGGAGAACATCACAAACACAACACGCGTCAAAGAAACAACATAAGAATCCCAAATCGATCAACTACTGGGGATCTAAACTATACAACCTAATACCACGCATGTTACTACGAGCAAACCGCCTGCTCCTTGGTTTACATATAATATCCGGTTGATGGTTTCTGCTAAGAGTAAGGCATTGCGGAGATATCAGAGATCAGGTAATGCTGCTCACTTCGATTACTATAAACAAGTTAGGAACGAAACAAATAGAGTTATTGGGCGGGAAAAACAGGCCTACCTGCAACATTTCTGCAGGATGAATGCTAACAACAAAAGAACTCTGTGGAGGCAGTTACATAATCTTAATTTGGGGAAGAGTAAAGCCGCTCAAATTCCTAATGGTCTCAAAGACGTTGATGCAACAAACCAGCACTTCGCAGCCTCTGTTAGAAATCCAATAAAAGGAACTTCATTGCCTGCTGATAGGAGCTTTGATGATCGACCTACTTTCAGCTTCAAAAAGCTACTATTGGAAGATGTGTACAGGTCGCTCAATAGTATTAGGAGCAACGCTGTAGGCAGTGATGGAATTAGTGTACAGATGTTGAGGTTATGCATTCCATACCTCGGAGAGTACATCTTGCATATATTTAACAGTTGCATCGACACAAATACTTTCCCCGATGTCTAGAAATCCGCTGTTATAAGACCTATTCCGAAGACTAGTCCTGTGGTGGGTGTAAACGATTTACGACCGATAAGTGTTTTACCAGCTCTTAATAGCTTAATAGGTTTGCTCATCTATATAATATCCTACCACCGTATCAATCCGGATTTCGTCCAGGCTTCGGTTGTGTTACCGCATTAACGCATGTAGTTGATGACATACTTTATGCAGTGGACCAGGGAAATGTAACTGCTCTTGTTCTGTTGGATTTCAGTAGGGCTTTCGACACAATCCATTATATAACGTTGCTTTTGAAATTGAGATCCTACGGTATGTCGGATGCAAGCATAGAATTTTTTCGTTCTTATCTATCCAACCGAACACAGCAAATTACGATAGACGACATGACATCTAAGCCAGTGACAATACATCACGGAACACCTCAGGGCGCTATCCTCAGTCCGACTCTTTTTAACCTATACACCGCAGGGTTACCACAGGTTTTGAATCACTGCAGATATCATCTATATGCGGATGATACCCAAGTCTACATTTCGTTTGAGCAGTCAAAGCTGCTGAGAGCCCAGCATAGATTAAATGAGCATCTCGAACGGATATCGGAATTTGCGGATAGCAACCAGTTGGAAATAAACCCTTCCAAGTCGCGGATCATAGTATTTGGACCTAGAAAGGCTAGAGTCTTCGCCGAGCTTAATCTTCAGATCCTTGTTCGAGGACAACAACTTGTACCACAAAAATCAGTTAGGAACTTGGGGGTGTGGATAGACAACCGCTTGCGCTTTGATTGTAATACTTCGCGCCTCATCATGACGGCAATTTCATCTTTAAAGACGGTTTATATTAACCGGAATTGGTTTGACGCCTCCACTCCTTTGTGAATCCCTGGTAATTTCACATTTTAATTATGGGGATGTGTTGTATGCAGTTGCACCACCAAAGAAGATTCGAGAAGTAATGGTCCAAAACTCATGTATGCGCTTGATACACTGTATGCGGCGTAGGAGGGGTGTTAGCCGAGCTATGTTGGAGACGGGCACCTTGAATATGTGGGGCCGTCAAATGCTTCACAGTGCGTTGTTTTTCTACAGGATTTTGAGTAGGAGGGAGCCTCCTCATCTGCATGGCAAACTGAAGTTTCGAAGTGAGTGCCATGGAATCGGTGTGCGTAACGGGCACTTGCTAACTATTCCGAGGCATAGAACGGAAATATACAAAAGAACTTATTCGTATAATGTTGCTTCATTGGCTAATAAGTATATCTTGGTGACGGACATTGGCATATCCGCGGCGAACGCCACTTTCAGATGCGCGATAAGGCGTAAGTTACTTGCCGAGCAGGGTGAGCGCTGGGGCTAGTTAGTGTTTGGTGTATTTCGTAGTGATGGACTTTATCTGCACCTGTGATGTGTTATAATATAGCTTAAGTCTCTCTCTTGTTGTTTTTTTTTGCTGTTATGTTGTATTTTGTTAGTTTCTGAATAGGTTAAAGGAAGAACGCCAACATAACGATACGTTGTTATGCAGGCGATTTAATCTTTTGGCAATTATTTTATATGTATATGTTTCTATGTACTTCGATTCAATTTATTGTCAATAAATACGTATTATTATTAGTATTGTTATATAAAAACACTACCCCTGACCAGGTTCAAGACCCGGGTAAAGACAATGTTGATCCATAAGGAGTTCTACGCTGTGGAGGAGTGTCACTTCTAGTGACTCCCTGTTTATATTTGTCTTAACCATTTTACACTTAGGAAATATACGCATTGTAGTCACTCGTTACTCATGGAGATGGTGATGTGCTTGTCACATACTTTCAACTTAATCGTTATACTTTTATCTACTTATTATTTTTTATTATTTCACTGACTATTGTAATTAACATGTTAAAATTAATGGACAAATTATGTAATGGTGAGATTACAAACATACATTATTATATATATTAAGCTTAACATGTTCACAAGCAATTTAAGATCATTTCACCCATATAACAATTTTAGACCTCATATTTTACGATGTTCCTTTTGACGTATCCAGATTCCACTTTCTGGAAACATTTGTTTGTAAGGACTATCAATGAGGCGTTGGCATTTTCAGTCCTCGCTCATCCATTAAAGCGTTCATTCGTTTTCTTCCGTCTATTAATAAAGTGTCAGCGTCGAGTCAGTTTGCGGCCGGGCCTCGTCGGTGGCAGTTTTCGCCTAGTTTAAATTTTACTGCCGCACGGCGACGATTTAATCCACACGCTCGTAAAATTTGACCGTTTAGCTTCTGGTTTTATGATAATCTTTATTCGGTTTGGCGTGCGAGAATATTGGGAGGAACGTTTTCTTTTTACATTTCAAGCGTGTAATAATTATCACTTGCCGGTGCTAAAACGTGTTTGTTGCGAATTTGTAATACTTTATTCGATTTTATTTCTGGGAACGTAAAGAATTTTCAGTGACGTTGTGTCATATTTTTATAGCTCGAATCATTCAGGTACGGCCCTGGTAATAACTAGGATTTTCACCCACGTCTGCACCGTAAGCTTTATTTATGAACGTAAACCCCGTCTCGAGTTGTCAGTTTCACTAAAGATATTAAAGACGCCAGCCGTGCTCCCACTCAGATCTCTCTCTCCGTGTGTTGTCGTCCGTACGCTGCTATAAGTATTAAGACTACCATGACTTGTTTCGTACGGAGGTAGACAATGTTCGGTCGCCCACGCCAAAAACAATGATTGCGAGACACCTTTGAACGTTAATAAATATATATGCATACAGCCATGACCAAAAGTGGAGAGCACCCTATAAAAACAATTCATTGTGATTCAGCTAGATTAGAATAATAATAATAATCTTAATTTGAAACTATGGCAGCTACCACACAAAACTACGTCAAGTAGTATCCGTTTCCAAATAGTTTATTTTTATTTATTTATTTATATATGTATTTGTAATACAACCCATTACAGATGATGTCATTAAAAAGAGTTGGCATGTATTATATGTACAATAGTCAGTTATTGAATAACAAAATAATGCAAGTGAATATGTTTCTACACAATGTTTAAAACTTTTCAAAGTAGGGGAGACCGTTGTACCTGGGATACATTGTACCTTGGATCAACCCCCTGTTATTCGGCATGAACCACCATCTGGCGGTTATATCTCAAATCAGTTCAAGCACCGCTTATTAAAGTGCAGTTTGGTTCTGACGGCTACTACTGTAATTCGTTCTGTTAAGTTTTGTTTTAAAATTTCGTATGCGAGTGTGAAAAGTAAAGTAAAGAAAGTCAAATCCAGTTGATCACGTTTATCATTTCTATGATAAGCTTGACGACTATTTAATCCGGCTCTGATTATTGTAGATATTCTGGTGAGTATAATAACAGGTTTTTTGTAATTTTAAACTTAACCTAAAACTAGTGACAGCGCCTTCGCGCTAAAGCTGCTCGCCCTTTTACCTGAGATCACAAACACATCCTGTACCTTGGATCGGTGATCCAAGGTGCAGGATGGTAATGTTTTTGTTTCAATTGCTTCAGATAATCATGCCAAGAAGTAAAACGGGGAAAAAGCGTAATCCTGTCAACCCGGAGGCAATAAGAAATGCCATAGAAGCTATTAGCGCTCCCGGAGGACAAAAGATATCCATCAGAGAAGTTTGCTTGCTTTCATAGCTCATACAAAGCCAACCAGAGATCAACGAGTTCTTCTGATAATAGATAACCATGACACCCATTTATCTGTGGCAGCTATAGAGAAAGCTTCTGCAGCTGGTGTCGTTATGTTAACATTTCCACCCCATACATCCCACAGGCTTCAACCACTTGACGTTTCGGTGTACTCTCCTTTAAAAACTTACTATAACCAAGAGGTCGATACTTGGCTGTTGAACAATCCCGGAAAGACTTTCGATATTTACAGCGTCGCAGAGGTTGTTGGAAATGTTCATCCCAGAGCATTTTCAACATGCCATATCTTGAGTGGGTTTAAGAAGACAGGTATTTTCCCCTTCAACAGAAATGTTTTCAACGACGATGAGTTTTTAGGATCATACGTAACAGACCGTCCATATCCAACACAGACAGCTGCGGTCGTAATAACAAGAGAAGTGAATGAGAAAGACAGACCTTCTGAAACAAACGTCATTGAAACTACCGTGAATCTACAACTAAGTCCGTCTACATCAACAACCTTAAGCATAGTATAGAACGCGGACCCTTCAACGTCAATATGCAATTTGATGATTTCACCTGAGCAGGTTCAGCCTTATCCTAAGGCTGAAGCTAGACTAGTTGGGAAACAAGGAAGAAAGCGCGGTCGAAGTAAAATAGCAACGTATACTCCGGAGAAACAGGCACTATTAAAAGAAAAAATGGAAAAATTACAGAAAGTAAGAGATAAGGGAAGAAAAGGAGTTAAACGCAAGGAACAGATAAGTGAAATGTCAATGATGAGAAAACTGAGAGTGAAGATGAGGACATTATTTTTGATGAATCTGATGCCGAAAGCTTATGTCAAATTGTACATGAAGCACAAAGTGCAGTTGAAGAAGAAGACCAGTTTGTAATCACAAAAATTTAAAAGTGGTGATTATGTTCTTATTTCTTTTCCACAAAAGAGAGATCCGCTACAGCATCACGTTGGGCAAATTATTTCGCAAGACTCGGCAGATTTTGAATTCCAAGTTCAGTTTTTGAAGCGAATTGAGACAAGTAACAAGTTTATTAAATACTCCGACGAATTATTTGATGTAAATATTCAAGACTTTATTTGTAAACTTCCAAAACCCTTGGAGTGTACTGGATCAGTCAGGGTATCAGAAAAAATATGGTTTCCCGTAGATTTTTCATGCTACAACGTTAAATAATTCATTATTTTAATACAAAGGTTAGCGCTCTTTTGGCGCAAATACATGTAAATCTAAAAATAAACTGTGTTTCTGTTACTTTTTGTTTGTCTTCACACTATGATCTAAGGTACAAGAGGGTATGATCCATGGTACACGATTATCTTGTACCATGGGTAAATGCTAAACATTTTTTTCAATACAGCAGTAAAAATGATCCTTTGTTTATATTTAGTTTTAAAACAGCTAAGAATGTAGTAAAATTTGCAAGTTTATCACGTGGATCCATTTTAATTACAAGTTCAAACATACATGAAAGAGAAATAATGAAAAATTGATTCAAGGTACAACGGTCTCCCCTATTACATAATTTGATATTATTTGGTAACCTATTAAATAGCTTACAACCCATAAATACTAAATTTCCTTGAAATAAGGCAGTTTTATGAGTCGGTGGTGACAAATAATTTGTTTGTCTGGTATCATAGTCATACCAATACCAACTGCAACCTGCGATTTATATTTAAAAACGAAACATAATACCTCACGAATATAAATATCATACAACGTCAGGATTTTTTCCACTTCGAAAGTATCTCTACAAGATTCATGGTAACATAAATTAAACACAATTCGAATAGCTCGCTTTTGCAATAAAAATATCCCATCGATACCAACGCCTGAACCCCAATGAGTAATCCCAAATGCCATTTTCGATTGAAACTTTGAAAAATAGCAAGCTTTAAGTATACAGTTATTACAAGATCTTTTTAGATTATGAAGAGCGTAACATATTTGTGACAACTCGCTACATAGTTTCTCAATGTGGTTACTCCGCTTGAGATCTGCATCTATAATCACACCAAGTAGTCTAGGAGAATGACTTAATTCTAGGGTTTTTCCATTGAGAATAAAGTTAGTAATATTATATCTTTGTTTGTTCCGAAGTAAAATACGTTGGGTCTTGTCGGTATTAAGTAATAAGTTATTTCTAATAAGCCGTTGGGATAGTCTAGTATACAATAAATCAGCCTTCGCAAATAAACTTGAGCGGGCACTGGAGGTAAGAGTAACATTAATATCATCAGGATACAGTGCGATGTTTGTGGCGGGAGTTAATACTGACGGGAGGTCTTTAATAAAAATGAGAAAGAGTGTGGGTCCCAAAATGGATTCCAGCGGAACACCCCCGTCAACCACGCACATATCCGACGAACACTCTTGAATGACTACTCTTTGCTTACGATCATGAAGGTAACTTTTGAACCACTGTAGTGGGCTACCTTTAATACCGTAATTATACAATTTTTGCAATAATATATTATGATCAACATTGTCAAACGCTTTTGACAGGTCAATAAACATGGCAAGGCAAAGACGGTTTAAGTCTATGTCACGTGATATTTGAATAACAAAAGTGTGCAGCGCGGTATTAATCGAGCGATCTGCAAGGAATCCATGCTGATAGGGCGATAATTGTCGAGACAATTTGGATCTCCCTTTTTGTAGACAGAAATGACATTCGCTAATTTTAACGCTGTCGAAAAAACTCCTTTCTCAAAAGAATAATTTATTAAATAACACAACGGTGTTGAAATAGAATTTGCACTTCTTTTAATTATAAACGATGGAATTTAGTCGTATCCAGTAGTCATAGAGTTATTCAATCTATTAATTGATCTCAGTCATTTTCGACAACTGAAGATGTAAAAAAACATTCACCCATTTGAATAGGCTCCATACTACACTCAGTTTCATTTGCAGAAGAAATAGCAGTTTGTTTAAATCTCCTATTGAAATTGTTGCAAAGAACAGAAAGAATATTTATTTCGGGAAATTTTCTCTCGCTCGTTAAAAGAGGCGATTTATGCCTAATAACCTCCCAAACAGCTTTAGACATGTTCTTGCTAATACGCAGTATCGGGAAATCCACACCGAACAAATTAATTTAACAAAGTTCGGGACATATGTTTCAAGAGCACGTCGGCTCCCATTATCAACCAATTCCCAATTTGGGAATTGGTTGATAATGCTCTTGAAACATATGTCCCGTATTTTATTAAATTAATTTGTGGGGTGTGAATTTCCCGATACTGCGTATTAGTGATACCAGCCCACAGTCCTTGCAATTCTTTCATGTTCTTGCTAGACAATATCTAGTAGTCATTACAGTATTCATTACAGATAAAATTGTCTATAAATAGTAGCAATAACAATGCGCCATCCGACAAATCCCATACAAGTAATGAAATGGTTTGAAGAAAATAGCGTTGATCTTTTAAGGTAGTTTGCACAGTCTTAACCCCATAGAATTTAATAAAAAGCGAAAGATCCGATAACACACGACGTTTCCGAAATACAATCTAAAACGCTACCTTAAGCAAGCAATGAACGATATAAATGAGTGTTGAAGACGCCGTCATAAAACCTAGGACTGGTCCAACAAAACATTATTGATTTTATATTAATTACAGCCGATTTTTTTATAATTATCCGCATCTTTATTTCAATCTATGTAATGATAAAAAATATTGATCTTTTTAAATGGTGCACAATAGTTTTGGCCAAGGTTATACATATGCAGGAATTAAGAAAATTTGTTGGGTAAATATATTATATCATATGCTTTTTTTTTGAATTGGAAATAAAAACAGGAAAGTTTTTTTATGTTTGTCTTGTGAATAATCATCTAAAACTACTGAGGTATACACGCCGACTCAAAAGTAATAGAACGAATGTTATGGTTGAAAAAATCTACACAATAAAACATTTGAAGAACTGGATTGGGCATCCAGTTTGGATTTGCTATACAAACAAATAATCTAGCATTTTGCAATCGGTAAAAATATGTAACAACATGTGTATCGTAATGTTTTCAGTGATTTTAGTGGATTGTGCCAAGATAGTGTGAACCTCCCATTTTCCTAAATTTATTTATTTCTATAAAGAATTATGTCAAGTATTATATCGTTGGAATCATTGAAAAAAAATCTCTTATTTATGAAATCATAGCCGACTATCCCTTAAAAAAAAACCCAAATTTTTTCGTCATATCTCAAAAATTACAGCTTTAATAAAAAGTTGGATGAGACTATTATTCAACACATATCTACCTGCAACTTTCTCCTTACACTTTCTTTTTCTAAAGTGAATTATCACACGGCTACAGGCACAAAACGAAATAACGAGAAAACAGTTTTTTCGAAATATCAAGTTGGCCGTGCATTCTTTTGGAAAAAACAAAAGGCTCATTCGATCGAGCTCGTAAAACTGCAATTCTTTCCCCATTTGATCGTTTCCCTATCTCAGCTGGTTTTCGAAATCGCCATGCTAAACATCTGAAAAAACTCTGTCTATATACAGGATGTTCACGGTCTTTCAAGGGGTGATTAAACATCTTAAAATAAGGTCATTAACGTAAAAATATCTTAAAAAAGTTGCATAATAAGAGAGATATTAATGTTACCAAAAATTTTGTAGTTTTTTTATTATTTTTCTATATATTTCTTTCATTTAATCTTCTAAACCCCCAATATTACTCCCTCTAGCTTCATTTTCCCCTTGAAGTAACTGGTATGTCACCTACATATATTATGAGTTGTGTTGAGTTTTTATTAATTATTCCAACCCCCGCTATTTTTATTATGATCGTATCAAGTGAGAAAAAATCCTCGGCTATTCCCTTCATATTAAAAAATTTAATTTGAATATTTAAAATATTCCTTTTCTGAAGATATTAATATTTTCCTAACCTATTCTCCAAAACCATAGTTATAGGAGAGCTCTATGCTCCTTCCACCAATAGTTTTACAAAATGAAATATTATAAACAATGCATTATAGAGACTATATACTCTATAGAGGTATATAATAATAAAAATAGAAAATACCATTAATATCTAACCGACATTTTGTTTTGGTAGATAAAACTTTTTCTCGTAACAAATGCCAACAAGTAAATACCCACCGCAAACTGAATTACCGTATCGCAATCAGCACCTTTCAGGTGTTTCCCATTCTCTTAACAACCGTGAAAATCACATTTTATTATTTTCTGTATCGATGTTTGCGGTTGGATTATATGCTATATATCGCTGAGTACAAGCGTACGGTTCCCTCTTCCCGAGATTAAGTGGGTTTAAGCGTCGCACTGATACCATCTTTATTACCGTTTTCGGCCAGATAAAACCGCTTTGCATATACAGGCTGTTCAAAAATTTCGGGGCACTATTGCTAACTTTCTTATTATTAATGCTACGGATTCAGTTAAATTAGCAATGATTCAGTGTTTTCAAGGTTGATTAAGATGCAATTGAGAAAAAGGCAATAGAATGATGCGTTTTTAAGATAATTTAAAATTTAGTATTTTTTTAAATTGAACAGCCTGTATATTTTTCAATATTTGG
>JARFOC010000530.1:882700-896821 GCA_031763485.1 Osmoderma eremita
CTATGATGATAAAGCACCGTTTTAGCCAAGAAAAAAAAATTGATTTTTTTTTAAATTCTACTGTGGCCTTACCCCTTCAGTCTGCTATTAAATGAGTAAAATACATTAAGAGTGTTGTTCATTCGTTCTTCGTGTAACAAGCAAATTATGTCATCTAGATATTGAAACAGAAAGTCAACATTGTATGAAATTTTGGAGATGACATTTCAGAAGGGTGTTCATTATTATTTCTGCAGTTATTGCTGATAGCGAGGATCCCATTGGCCCTTCTATTTGTAAGTAAAACTGGTTGTTGTATGTGAAATAAACAGACTCAAAAACCCATTTTAATAGGGAAAGAAATTCTCTTTTTGGAGTTTTGGTGTTAGGTGATGTTATGCCACCGTAAGCATGTTAAAATCAGAATATAATCGTAAAATGGAGTTGCTTTTGAGAGATGATCACACCTATAAACTGATTGATTATGATCGGTTCCATCAATCAGTTAACGGTGAATGCAAAATAAATTAATATTGTGAGATATTGATACACTATCCGTTTTGTAGTTTAAAGATAATAATGTGCAAAAGAAATATTGATTACATGTACGGTTAAATGAAAGGATTTTGTAATATTTTGGTAGGTACCTCACGACATTCCGGATTAAAAGTAGTGAATGGAAATTTCCTGAATACCTAACAACGTATCCATTTCGCGAGCAACAAAGAACTTATGCATAATTTTGTGAATGCCATGCTGTGCTATAAAATATTCTCGTTAAGATCCGGGTGTGATTGTATTTTTTACAATACCTGTTTAAGCAAGTCGGGGTAACACCGGTGGAATGCTGCAACGATAAATACCTCGTTGTAATTAAAACTGTGCTTTTCACTTGATGAAGCGGTCATTAATTCTTCAGGTAGCGCAACTAATTTCAGTTTATCTCCATCTTTACCGGCTACCTGCGTGCGTCAAAAAATTCCTGCACTTTTACCCCCTTTAATAGGTCAAAATATAAAAATTCAACATCTCGCAGTACTTAATCCACTATGCGTATTGTATGCGCGAATACACAAGTAAGTAAAACACACGCTCAGAGATCCAACGCTACTAAAACACTTGTGTCGTATATTTTTATAAATGTGACGTAGGTATATGCTAGCATACGAGCTTAAATCGCCAGATTTTATACATTTCAAGTTAATATCTTCCGAGAACTACCTCCTGTCTGTCCGCAGTGTATAATTTAAAATTATCGCCGTAACAATTTTCGAACCGCAAATTTCGAAAAAAAAAAAATTAACGAAGTGTAGTCGAAAGAAGGGAGGCACTTATCTGTTTTCTGGTAGAATAGATACAAAAGTCGTTAGGGACGGTTCTAATTGTTACTTTTCAGGTCGGCCTATCCATCTCTACGAACCTAACGGCCGCGTCAGCCTCCCCGCAAAGCCATTTTAAAACTACCTGCCTTGCACCCTTAAGTTATCACATTATCTTGCCCTAAAAAGTTTCGACCCCGGCTAGATATTAAGGGCGTTCCTGTGTTTTCCCTTTTTTATGCGATGCGTTATAAATGAAAGAGAGAATATATGGGCGATATTTTATGTTGATAATAATATAAAAACATTTCTTTTATATTTTTAAGTAAGGTAATTTGAAGCTGTCATTGCCAGCTGTGTAATATACGAATGTAGCAGCAGTAAGTAAAAAAAGAGGGTAATAATGGGATAGAATTGGGGTGTAGTCTGTCTTAACTAGTTACAGCATCTATACATACATACAATTCGCTCCTTGTACTTCAATAAGAGCTACTATAACTTCCTAGGTATGTTTCCATGTTTCTGAAAGACCAGCTACGTGCGTCATTGATCTTTTGTTTTGCTATGGTTTTACATACTTCGGATGCAATTCTTGACAGAGTTTTTTTTCCATATCTCTCTTCACTACTTACGAGTCATCGTTTTCACTTCTCGTCAGATTCTTCCCCTTTTCTCTGCTGTTGCTTTTACCTCTTTTGTTCATGTCTTTCTTGGTCGTACACTCTCTTTATTGATCTGAGATGCTTTTCTTTGCTAAAGGTAGGGTTCTTATTGAATTGCATAATCTCGACGCGTCTGTGCGTCCTATACACTTTCTTGTTCCAATTTTCCAATCTGTGGTAACGTGGAACCTCGTCGATCGGTACTTCAATCTGTTTATCTGTTCTAGTTTATATAGTCTCCACTAATTCTATCTGGTGTGTGTTTTCGTTCGGCTGCCACTGCTATTGGTTTTTTTATTTCTGTTTATTTATTCTCATATCGTATTTCTCCAGGGTGTTTTTGTATATATCCAGATTCTGATCTATGGTTTTCTCATCTTTGGCGAATATCACTATATCATCTGCGTATGCTATTTCTGACGTTCCACCTTTCAGAGATTTTCATATACTAAGCGTACTTCAAGCTCCATCTGAAGGGAGTCGAATAATACCTTAGTATTTTGAAAAATAAGTCGGAAACATACGACATTAAACACCATCCTTCCAAGGGATACCTTCTTACAAAATAGGAAGCGTTTTATACGAGATTGACAATGACACAGATAACTGATGCTAAAGACCAACATCAAAGTGCCTCAACGTTCAATATTAGATCCAATACCTTATCTCCTTTCTATTTGTTAACCAACCATTATCGTCTATACTCCATATGGTTGCCCTAAGATATCTGGATCTGAAGATGGGGAGGGTTGTAATGAGCCATGTGCTCTTTGCTATTGGGCCCTTTGTGATACCTTCCAGCGACGTAGCTTTTCTGCCGTCCACCCGAGCAAACCCAATCTAAGTACAGAGAGAGCAACAAATCCCGAGGACCACGTGTCCCGTCAATTTAGTAATTTTTTTATTTTAAGGTAGATTCTGTTAGTTTGCAGTATGTTGGCAATAATAATGCCATTAGCGTGCATATCAGCTTACTCATGGTTTAAGGGTCATCTATTTTTACTGTTTATTAATATTTCGGTTCTTTTTTTTTCGTTTTTCGCTATATAATAATTGTTCTCTTTAGAACACTTTAATTAAAATTGTTTAATTGATGTAAGTTGTTTATTATATTGCAATAATGCGGTATTTTAATCACAAAATTTTAGTCAAGGTTATTCTTGTTACATCATGCCATTTACAAGTGAACAAGATGCTCTTATTTTAATGGCATACTTCAGTAGTGGAACGAGGTGTCTAAATGGTTCGTGGACGTATTCTGTGCAATCGTGCATTGAACAATTTATAAAACAATTTCCAGATGAACAAGTTGATTATGACAGATGCATTAACCATAAATTTGTCTTGGTGAAACTATTTGAAATGAAGCACAGTATTTACAAAGGCAACAGTGAGAATTTTAACCGATAATGTTGTTTGTGATTTCCAAAACCGTATGGAAGTGAGCCCTAGTAAATCGGTTAGAAAGTATTCTGCACAAACAGGTACGATTTAGTGTGTTACGTAGTAAATATTTGAATAGCTGTTCACCATTCATTCAATAAGATGTATATTAATTAAATATTGTAAAACAAATACATGTCTTTAGATGTCTCTTTCGGAAGTTGTCAGAAAGCTCTAAAGAAAAATCTACACATGCATCCATATTTGACCGTAGTCCAGCAATTGTATCCTAGGGATCATGAAGCACGATTACAGTATTGCCAATGGTTCATGGAAAATTTAAATAACGCCGATGTACTAAACCTAACATTTATGTTTGGCGAAGTGTGGTTTCACCTGCCTATGTGAATAGCCAAAATTACAGGGCACGGTCAGCATAAAATCCTCATAATTTTGTGGAAAACGGTTTACATCCGATAAAAGTTAGTGTTTGGGACGCGTTATCAAGACGACGTATTATTTGACCAATATTTTTTCATAACACCATAAATGCAGGGAAATACAGTAATGATTAGCTACAGCCATTTATTGACCAGCTACACGATGACGACATTAGTGAAGGATACTTTCAACAAGATGGAGTTACAGCACATACAGTTCGCGAAACTTTAACTTACCTTCGTGAATTTTATGACGATACACTAATTGGTAGCCATCGATGTCCTGCCAGGTTTCGAGATTTAACACAATTAGATTTTCATTTATTTGGTTATTTCAAAAGCAGAATTTATAAGAATCGTTTACGCAACCTTGATGAGTTGCAAGCAGCCATTCAAAGAGAAATTGGGGACATAACACAAGATACTTTAATGAAGGTCCTTGGTAATATGAAAGGAATAGTGCAACTTTGCATTTTAAATCGAAATATGCATTTTGAATGCATGTTATAAAAGAATGTTTTTAAAAATAAATACAATTGATTTGATTTTTTATACGTTCCGTAAATACTGTTTAAAGATTATTATCTATTATCTTTGTTTTTACTTATTTTTGTAATAAATTTCGATAATTTTAATTTATTTTATAAATCGTGACCTTAGTACCTATAAAAAAAATAGTGCTACACCACTGGTTTCTTTCTGTAATTCAGAACTTCATATCCAGATTAGTAACATAAGCAGGTCATACTGCTTATGTTACTACTGATATAATTTAAGTTGGCGTCATTTTTAGTCACGTGGTTTCTCGGGATTTGTTTCTCTCTTTGTATGACCTCAAGCAGTATGGAAATTGAGGCTGATGTCGCCAGTACTGGGTCAGCACTCCGCTAGAATAGAGCTTCTACGTTGGGCGAGCACCGGATACTCTTAAGCTACCTCATCCAATATTAATTTTAAAATAGGTGCGGGTTAATTCTATTTTTTGATCAAAATTTAGGGCCGCCTAAGGGTTTACTGAAACACAATACCGTGTTCCATAAAAAATGATTTCACCTTCTTTTGATCTGAATGCCCGTTTCCACAGCAATATCAAACTTTCGATTGAAACTTTCTTAAATAAAACCACTGCAATCTGTTGAAGTATACCACAATAACAGATCATCCAGTATATAATTATTTTATTTTACACAACGCCTGGTTCTTGTTCTGTTTTCACCTTTCATAAATGTCGGTTATCCAAATCATTCGCTTGTAAGTCCCTATACATCCTTGCAATTTTCATGCAAGTTCCCCATTACATAGCTGAACTTTTTGGTGTTCCTTTTGGGCCGGCTTCCATTCTGGAATTCTTTTTGGCCATATGTGTTCTAAAATACAAAATAGGATACGGTGGCTTAAAATAGTAAAAATAAAAAATACCCTTACTACCTCGATGAGTGAAGAACTTCTGGATACGTATTTCGGCAACTAAGTTGCCATCCTCAGCAGAATCTACGAAGGAAGATAATGTTAGACGTCGCACTTTGGGAGATTTGCACCACGCAGAACACCACTTGAATAACACAGTGTTATTTAAGTGTAGAGTGCAACGTCTAACATTATCTTCCTTCGTAGATTCTTCTGAGGATGACAACTTAGTTGCCGAAATACGTCTCCAGGAGAGTTCTTCACTCATCGTGGTGGTAAGGGTATTTTTTGTTTTTACATATGTGTTCTGGCATACGCTTCATATGTTCGTACCACTGAAGAGACTTGTCTTCTAACCTTCTTATGATGGAGGAAATTGTCTTCATACGTCTTCATATTTCTCGATTCTTTAGTGTAACAGTTAGTTTACACTTTCTCATGTAATGCATTTCCACGGTACTAATTTTGTCTCTGATTATTGTTGTAAGAGCTCACATTTCGGTACCACAATGTTGTTATACTTTTCGCAGTACTATGAAAAAAATTTTTTTCTTTTTATGTAATAATTTTGTTCCATGACTCGAACATTGTCGCATAATTCTCCAATCTTAGATATTGTCACATCAATATGTCAATATCTTTATTACATGTACCTCCATTATCTATTCGGAACCTATTTGTATATTTGTCCTTTGCTCACCTAAGCACGTATATCTAGTCTTTTGGAATTTAATATTTACTCCCCACCTTTCATACTTTTTCAGCTTTCTCAGCATATATTCAATTCAATCCTGTTAGGGGTTAGGGGTGATCAACATCTCTGCGTTAAACCTATATTTACGGGCATACTTTGTGTTCGTTCTTTCTCCACTTTAATTCCAATGGGGTTTTTAATAAATTTTATCAATTTTTCATCTATATCTACAATCTCGCAGCTTACCATATCTTATCTCTAGGGACGCTATCATATGCCTTACCTTAATAATAATGGAGGTAATATCTATGCCCGGGGCTTTGGTTCTCTTAAATCAGTTGACTGACGCAATGGATGTTACTAGGCATGATCTCTTTTTTAGTGGTTAAAATAGATATGGACAAATTCTTGTTTTCAGTAACAAAATTAACCAAAAATTCCCTTGTCTGATCTTAGAAGATAAAAATGTCTTGGAAGTAGTAAGCCATCATTTTTTCCGTCCTTTTTGGAATGTTGGCGTATCGTACGCGTAATAACGTATTCTCATAGCACACATAATTATTTAGGTTTATGAATGTAACTTACGTCTAATGACTAGTAGTTTTTACGGTCAGTATTGTATTCCATTCACAATAACAAATATGAAAATTTTGTCCCTTTGTAGTGTTCGAAAACAATACCCGTGTAAATTGATTACGAAGACAAAGGAGTACATTTTAAAAAAACTACGCACAATTACATGAAAGAATCGTACATTGCGCCTGTTTATTTTAAAGCGCCGAGTTCAACGACACGAGCCCGTACGAAGAAGATATGATAATGCATATGCCTGTACCGACATACATGCTACGTTTGTACATACATATGTACAAACATACATATGTAACATTGTAATTTATTAACTCCATTAAGATAAGTAATGCAACAATACAATCTTAAAACTTTCTAAAACGACTGGTGATCCACTCGAGAACCGCAATTCTTTCAACGCCCTTTTTTTCCTTTACCTCCTCTCATTGTTCCGAATACAGACGAAACACGAAAATCGGACAAATGAAAACGTATTTATTATCTATGTGAGTCAAGCAGTTTCTATTCACGGCGCACATGATAAATTTTGCGGTGCGAAAATGATATATAATTTTTCGTACCCTTTTCAGTTAGAGCGCCAGCGGCTATTGTTGCCCCCTTTATGTTTTGGTGGCGCGTCGTTCCGGGTATTCATAACTGTCATCGCTCAGTCCATATTTCAGCATCGAATGGGCCGACAACGTTTCGCAATTTTATAGGAAACCGTAATTTGTAATATTCGGAAATGGAGTAATGGTATATTTATATGACGTAAATTATGGAATTGATCCAGAAAAAACGGTTTTTGTATTAGAACAGACACACGGCTACATATAAATTTCGGAGAACCTTATCGCTCCAAATATGTTTAATTTATTGCAGTGGAAATAAATGGAATAAGGAAGATATGAACGCTTCCACAAAGGTATACAAAAAATTAAACTGTTCCTGTGGACACGCCTATATTGCTATTTCTGTCTACAACGTTTAGTATATCTTTTAGTTACCCATCAGGTTATGTAAAAATTATGTTTTTGATAGTTGAACAAAGGATTCCACCAAAATGAATAATCTTCAAGGTCTAACCCCTGCAACGACTACCATTTGTGAAATTTTGCCCGAAATTCAGGTGACCAAAGAGAATAGTTAGGCAATTTTAAATACCGGGGAGTGACGAGAAAGAACTTAAGAAAAGAAATATGAAGATTAACATCCAGGAATCTAAAACTATGAAAATAGGGAGAAATACAAATGAAAAACATAAAAGGGGGAAAATGAAATGAATGAAAATGAAATTGAAATTTGAATGATGAAATTAACGAAAGGCTATCGAAAATGTGTAGACTATTCGACAGAAACAAATTTCCTTGGCAAAAAAGAAGTCCCCACTGAGACAAAAACCGAAATTGTAAAAGAAATAATGAAGCCAATGCTAACATATGGAAGTGAGTTATGGACAACAAACACGAGACAAAAAAGCAGATTAGTAAGTGTTGAAATGAGATTCGTAAGAAAAATTGAAGGGAAAGCAAGATGGGATAGGATTAGGGACGAAACTTTTCGGAAAAATCTAAGATCGACCATGTTCAAACAACTATAGAACAGGCACAACTGCGGTGGCTTGGACATGTAATGAAAATGGGGGATGAAGTGTTGGTGAAACAAAATTACGAAGCGAAGGAGTTTGGAAGATGGAAGAGAGGAAGACCTAGAAGAAGCTGGGACGATGAAACCCGAGCAGCTGCTGAAAGGAATAGGAGTAAAATGGAAGGAAGTGAAACAGAAAGCAGAGGATAGGGAACAATGGAGGGAGATATGAAAGAAAGACCCTACACATCCAAACTTAACTCCAACAACAACAGCGTTGACCCTCGCTAAGAATTTATGAAAGCAACATCATACGGAAGATATACGGGCCGAAGAAAGTAATCGATGAATACCAACCGCTTATGAACTTTGAAATAGGGAAAATTGCAAAAGAGGGTGCTGCGGGTTGTTTCCGGGGTCCAGAACCGGCAATTGGCATACCTATCAATTTCGATAGCCAAACGACAAATTTGCTTCTGGTTAAAACAGAAAGTACTCCAAATTTGGAGCAGTTCTCATGGTTTGGTACATGCGAAGGAGTGTATTTCACCCAATCATGTCAAAACCGGAGAATTACTAAAAATTGATCGTAAGAGGATCAAAATAATGACTTCTGTGTTTACAGGTCACTGCAAACTCAGGAAACACCTACACAGAATCGGATTATCGGAAAAAACCGAATGCCGACTGTGCATGGAGGATGAAGAAACTGTAGAGCACGTTATGTGCCACTGGTCGGCGACCACCCGCATCAGGTTCTCCATTTTTGGAATGAACACTACTATCCTAGCTGCCATGAAAAATTCCTCATACAACAAGATTCTGAACTACCTCAAGAGCCTGGACTCTAGGATGCCATCCGCTCCACAATAGGACCAAGCGGCCGAGGTGGAACGACTACCCAACGGATGACATCATTTTCCCAATTAAGTAGGTAGGGAAAATTTTAAACAATGGTATTGTGAAGATTATAGAATCACAGTTACTCAGATGGTATGAACGCGTCATGAGAATGGAAAAGATTAAAGATGTGAGAAGGATAAGCGAATAGAAATTACAAGGAGTTTAGACATCATGTAAAAGTCTACCATCAAGGACATAGGAGGCAGAGGGGTATCCAAGTGGTGGAAAGTGATACAGCACAGAGATGGTTCGAGAGATGTGGTAAGTATGGCACAGACGCACGATGTGCTGTGACGGACTTGTACAGGCAAACCTGGAGTGACTCACGCATAAAATGTATGTGTGGGCCCAAATGGAGCGGCAACACCTCCGTCAGGAATGTAGAGTTTATACTATACTACTATATATTTATAGTAGATTACAAAAAAAAAATTACTTTAAGAAAATTTACTGTAACACATACTAGTTAACCAGTGAGGTTCAAATACAACTTTTTCAATGCTTTTACTATCAAATACTTCGGATCGCTCAAGCTTTTGGATTGCTTTCTCCTCGTAGAAAATGTAATGAAAACCCTAAAAATGAAGGCATTGCTTAAGAAATTATTCTTCTTGATTTACTCTGTGTTTTGAGATCTGTCCATTTGCACTTACGTCAAAAATAACTCTTACGTAAATATAGGAACGTACTTACTAATTCGTCGTCTGTGAGACTACTAGTTGCAATACTGAAAAAAAGTACTTCTGTTGAATTAATAAATACATTTTATTGCGAGTACTGTTTCAGCGATTTTTTATGATAAGCAAGTTCTATACGGTACCTAATAACTGTTTCAATAAACACGTAACTCTCTACTGATAAAAATCTAGAATAATCAATTTCGCCAGGATTTCTCAGTAATTTGAGGAATACAAAAATTAAAACGAAAACCAATATTTTTGTCTATCTAAAGAAGTAGCTGCTATATTATCATTATAATTACAAGTCCCACAATCTGATTATTTGTCTAAGCAAGGCACGCAAAAAGGTTGACCTATTGTATTGCCCTGCATTCGGTTGTTTTCTGATTATCCGAACAGTACTGTAAAGTATCTCTCACTTAGGTAGGACTTAAGAACAGTATAGTAGCTTACTGGCACCATATTTTTAAGTTGAAATCTAAGTTGATTCTGTCAACCATACGGTGTATTTACTCATGGATAGCATGTTGTTGTCTGAATCAAAACTGGTGGTTTGGAATTATCTTGCGGTTTTCTAAATTAGGACGTAATCTTAGTAAGAAAAGCTTTTCGAAGACTTTTGATACAGCTGGTAGAAGACTAATTGGCCGGTAGCTTTCTATATTCTCCGGATTTTGCCAGGTTTTAAAATGAGCGTTACTCGAGCCACTTTTCATTGTGGTTTCATTCATAAAATGAGATTCGTCTTAAAGCTGTCAGCTTCAAAAACATTAAGTGAAGTCTGAACAAGGAAGTAAACAGTGCGCCTTCCTTAGGTGCTATTCTAGAAGGCTTTAAGGTCTGTGCGAACAATCTTTCAGATGGTGTTACAATAATGTATGTAGGCTAGACTGTAACCAACATTTGCATTATGAACTAGGTTCTTTTGTTATTAACCGCAAATTCTCTTTAAACCCACACAAACAAAGAAAGCCAACAGCGAAAAGATGGCTTCAACTATCTTTAACGATTCATTTAAGTTTCATTAATCTCAATATATTCCTTCCAATTAGTCTTTCCCAAACTTATTAATGCCCCCACATGCTTCTATTACCTCATACGGCGTTAAATTTAATTTTTGCCTGCCAGCGAAATGACCAAACAATCCTTTCGCGGCTCTCATTGAAAGAAATCGACACCGCAGCGACGTATTAATCATAATCAGTTAACGAAATCGATCCGGCAATGTGAAAGGAAATATGTGGTAATTCATTCACGTAGCTTTTGTGTACGCGTTCCATAAATGTCAGAACGTCGATGCTCGTGCGCGTATATTCTATACGAGAATAAAAAGAGAAAAAGTGAGCGAAAAACACGAATCGGCTAGCCGTCCAATAATACCCAATCAATAAAATAAATGCGGTAATACGTTCCTCAAACAACCAATTTATATTAATAAGCGTATTGATTGACTTATCGGTGCGGTATCGCACGCGACGTCGTCATTTCCATTCATGGTCTTTCCCGGGTTCTATAACATGCCTTATACAGGGCGCTATTTATAGAACGCCACGCCGGGATTGTGTATAGAATTCGTGAAATCTCGGCGCGTTCGCGATCCAATCGTTGCCCACCGAGTGCGCACACCGAGGTACATCATTACATTAACGTGTACTTAACAAGGGCGTGCATTAATGTGCTACGGTCATGTAACCGGTCGGCTGTTTTCGGAACACTAAATTTATTCGGCGATGATATTTGTCAGTGTTATGAGTTTGTATGGCTTTAACGCGTTGTATACAAGGAATATAATTATAGCAACACCTTGCACGTACACGATTTTCGCGTTTCGTTCAGCAATTATTGATTTTTATTTGTCTCTTCGTAAAGAGGAGTGTGTTGTTTCTTCCAAGGACCGATAAGAAGGAAAGGTACCGATACTACATGACCAATACCGATAAGGAACAGATGTCTTATATTGCACTTTGAAAAATGATGAAAATACTTCGTAATTTTTCGGTGTGATCTACGTCAATGATTTCGTATTTAGAACAGTTGTAAACTGCATGTTCGTTTCGGACAAATGCCTAGGCTAAAGTAAACTTTCATAGAGGTTTATCAAAATAGACGAGTTGCGGGAAAGATTTCTTGCAATGGAGCATTTATTACTTCAAGCGTGACTCGGAGTTTTTAACCAATCTAGGTACTCGTTTAAAATAATAGAAGACAGCGTCTCCAAATGGTAGAACTAAATCCAAAACGTAGTAGTGAATGACTATATAAATGCGTATTTTGGCAGAAAAATAAATTGAATAACACGGAACTAGTACTATTCCTTTGATAATCTGGTGAAGAGGGTATTACCATACTTACTTTGGCCAGAGATACTACGTCTGATACATTTTCTTTTTAGCTCCTACTTAGGATGGCAACTTTTCTTTCATTCACTCATTGAGGTGATAAAGGTATTTCTTGAATTCAGTTCTACTACATACTCCTTTGCAACAATCGGTTATTGGTTTTGACAATCGCAACTCTTGACCTAAAATTTGACAAACCTCAATTTGATAACTCTGCAATTACTGCAGCAACAGAAAATCCAGCCAGAGAAAAAAAACTAGTTGCGAGCATTTATGCACCAAATGATCGTGAATGATCTTAAATTTGAAGAAGAACCTTATGAAGAAAGTCGATACTTCCGAAAGAAGCTCGCGCAGGAACGAAGATCAAGTTCATTATAATGAACCTGGAAGTGATGTAGCAATTTTATTTTAAAAACAAAGAGAATACCTATTAGTAAATGATAAATGAAACCTGCCTCAACTTTTCGATAGAATTCAAGTGGTTGTACGAATTACATGGCCTCAAACACTCTACATTCTTGTAGGATTTCTGTGTTTCCCATATTAAATTTATATTGGATAAATTGAAAAATTACTAGCAAACTCAAATGTTAGTGTTATTTACGTCGTGTTGTAGTTTGGTTCCGTTGATTGTATTCTTCTTAGTATTTCAAAGCTTTTAAATTTAACAGTTCATAGCAGATCACTTTAGAGCTACACAGACATAGTTACAATTACAACATGAATGTGTAGAAGCTGGCTCTTCTATAGATCATTTCAACCTCCATATGCCGTATGGGATATAATAGCAACTTCTATCACTTACTATCCTTAGTTGCTTTCATTAGCGCTATCTTCACTTCCGATTACTATGTTCCAACTTATTTACATATGTCGGCGTCGGCAAAGTACCTATCTATCTGTCTATTAACGTCAACAGCTGTCGATCGTTATCGTCGTGGTTTTAAAATATTTTTAGTTAAATTCCACGTTAATTTGTTTATATATAGTTGTACAAATCGTTCTTTTCAGAACGCTTCCATCTTTTTCGAGCGTGCACATGGTAATATGGATATTTTTCTTGATTTTTAGAAAATTTATAAACTATACATTTAATTACAGTTTTCACTGCATTAATGGAGCCTGTAGAGAGAAAACGGTGCGGCGTAACGGAGAAAAGGTTTTAAATTATTTTAATAAAACTATGAATGTGAGTGCTGTCGTTCAAGAAGCAAGTAAAGCTTTGGGTTGCCCAGAGCGTACAATATATAATATAAAACAGGAGCAACAAACTGGTTCATTATTTATTAAAAAGGACCCCAAGAAAAGGAAAGGCATACAACTAAATGACTGATTACAAACATATGATGAGAACACCCAAGCACCTATTCGAAGTGAAGTGCACAGTTTTTTTATACATAATATTCCACCTACATTAAATGAAATTCTTGCTGCTGTCAATGCTGATGATGATCTTCCTAACTTCAGTCGAGCTACTTTACATAGATTGTTACACGATATTGGTTTCGAATTTTAAAAAGTAGGACATAAAAGTATACTCATCGAACGAGATGACATTATTCGGTGGAGGCACAAATGCTTACGAGAGATCAAGAAATATAGAGAAAAAGGTATGTTTAACTATTGCTATTTGACATTTCTGTAACTTTAATTATTCAGGTCGAACTATAATATATACTGATGAATCATGGGTGAATATAGGGCATGCAGTAAATAAAACTTGGACAGACACTACCATTCAAAATAGTCGACAAGCTTTTATCCAAGGATTAAGTACTGGTTTGACATCCCCAATCGGGCTTGGACATCGTTTTATATTAGTTCATGCTGGTGATGAGAACGGATTTGTTCCTGGTACTGAATATACATTTCTCTGCAAGAAAAACACTGCTGATGTTCACCATGAGATGGATTCAGACACATACGATGATTGGTTTATTAAGAAATTGCTTCCAAATATACCACAGAAGTCAGTGATTATTCTTGATAATGCTTCCCGTCACTGCAGAAATTTAGAAAAAATTCCAACGGCAGCATGGAGAAAAAACAATATCATTGATTGGCTCCCTGAGAAACAAATACCAACCACTGACGATATGGTAAAAAGGGACTTGCTGTTTTGCGTGTCACAAATTAAACCGCAGTATGATAAAAG
>JARFOC010000530.1:928960-939967 GCA_031763485.1 Osmoderma eremita
AATAGTAGGAATATTTACTACAATTTCCGTCAAACAGCGAAGTGTAAATATTGCAATATGGATTTTTCTCTGTGTAAACTTCACCCTAAATATAATAGCATTTCTGAGGAGAAACCAGAAGAACCAACCTAAAGAGAAATTGATTAAATTCACCCTGATCGGCAACCTGTTAACCAAAGCATTATAAACAAATTAGAATTTTGAATATATTCGAGATTTTCATAAATCTCGTCTACCACCATCAAGTTTACATTTTGTTGAGAATAAATGAAAATACGTATTCCACATAGCATATCATGAGCTATTAGAGAACGAAATTAGTTTTACCAGCACCTGCAAGAAAAATTACAATTAATAATGATAACTTTGCAAAGATATTTTCCCCACTTAGCTTTTTTGCTTTAAACAGACGCATTTTACAGGGGACGCAAGAAACATGCTATTAAGGAAAATAATGAAGTAATAACACCATTTAAATCATTGTTATTTCACATGTGAAAAGTCCACGATTTACAAAAAAGGGTGATTGAATTTAAGTTTAAAAGGTATATGCATTATCAATATTTTGTGTTAATTTTTGAACGTTTGGAGTTATGTGCGTTTTTTTTACCTAATCAGTTATGGAGCTACATTAGTAATTCAAGTAACGGGTATAAAAATTAACTGCCATTTTGATGAGTTCAAGTCCATTATATATTGTAGTATGGCAGTTAGTCCTGGGAAGGATGTTCATTCATCTACGTGAAATAGCTGAAAATCACTTGTGTTCGGGATTATGTTTTAGTCGTTTTGTTTACTGGCTTAAGAGTATCCAGGATTACAGTTACCAAATCAGAGGAGATTGTCGCTTGAATAGAAGCTAAAATAGACAAACGGACTTAAGTGAAATTCTTGACTGCGATTTAAATAATCACACATTAACTCAGACAGAATTTTTTAACACATATGAAAATATTGCGCCGAAAAATTTACCCACAAGTGAACTTGCGTAAGTTTAAAATGAAACCGACGATATGTATTAATAAGGTGTTTTCACATCTACCGACACCAGCATGGCCGCCCGAAAACATATTTTCCAACTTGCCGGTAGTGTCCGCCCCACTGTTGCGCGGCTGTGAGCTGCGACATAGTAGCAGGTAACTGCATGAGGTTTATTACACCATTTTTTAAGGAAATCATTCAATTAAAACATCAGAACTGCTTGAGGCATATACAAAAAACCAGGGACATGAAGTGACTGCTCCTCGCCGACATGCCTGTGCCTGTAACGACACGACACTGATTTATGGGTGAGTGTGAAAGCATTCCCATTTATTTACACGGGATTTCGCCTTCACTGGGATCGTTGTCGGTACCGTAGGTATTGGCAAGTATGGAAACCATAGATATAACCGATGTTATTTTGTTACCTGTAATATCCTTTAAATTATGGAGCTCCACAGTTAAAATTCGCATCGAAATCACTTCTACATAGGCATGAACAAGGAAGCCTGTTTAGACGAGGTTTTGTAAATCGAAGAAGACAACTCAATTGTCCGGGCGGCCAGTCAAATCGTTAGATCTGATGTGCTTTAATAACTTTTAGAAAGCAAAATGTGGTTTAACAGGTTAATAAGTTTGGAGGAGATAAAAGCAAGTATTGATGGAGAAACACAATGCATATCTTCAGAAGGTATTCATAATAATTTCATTAACGGTTTGGCACATCTTCGGGCTCTGCGTTCAATTATTCCTATTACTATTATTATCTTTTTCATTTTGCTAAATTCTTAAACGTATTTCTTAAACATGTCCTTATGGAAACTGTAATGGAATGATACAAATAAAAGATTTTTGTTTAACAAATTTAAATGGTATAGAAATTTTAAATGTCGGTGCAGTTTTGGCAAGGTTTTAAGTTGATATTGTTAAATTATCATTCATATATTGTAAAAAAGGAGTTGTGGGCGAGTAATAAAGTGGAGAGAAAGCCTATAGTAAGAAGACACGAGCTATCAAACGGGACGCCAGTTTTGACAGTACGTCAAAACTAAATTAAAATAAGTCAGTCTGGTGACATTGCTGATTCTCAGGAGGCGAGATGTCAATTTTGACATTAAAAAAAAATAAATGAAATAAAAGCAGTCAAGGAACAATTCTTGACCTGGCTGGGGGTGTTACTGAGTTTAGAGAGTCAACTGACATTAATTGACTAGACTGGTTGCGTTATTTAAGTAAAAGCCGTTATCGACCCCGTAATCCCGTAGTAAGTCATTAATCCAGAGATCTGTTCGTGAGTCGGACCAATAAAGAGAGCGAAGACCAGGAAGCAATCAAGGCGGATTGGCTGGATAAACCCCCAACTCCCCGTCGACTCTGGTAGCGACGGCGAATTAGAAAATTGGAATCCGGAGAGCTAAGTCCACAAACTCCTACATTACTCATTATTCCATTACGTATTCTTTTATTAATATTCATATTAACAATGAAAAGGGGGCCCAAATCTACAGGTTATCCATTGTTGTTTAATTTTGTTGTTGTGTTGCCCTTCTTATGCAATAAACTTGTTATCACATTTATCATATGGTACATAAATTACTTTACCAAAACAGTGCGACTTGAGCTAAGTATAAATAGAGTACCTACTCATATCAGACAATCCGTTTTCGAAATTAAGTTTAAGTTTATTGATAGAGTACCGTTACAAAACTACGTAGATAAATATAAATATAATCGTATATTAAGAGGTGTAGTCTTCCAAAATTCGCAATTAAGAAAGAGGCTACCACTTAAATATTTACGTCATATTTTAGTCAAAATAAGTGAAAAAATAAATAAATAAAGATTAGCAAATTTTCTTAAAATTGTATTATACATCGCCACAAATTATAGCAATATATGCACCAGACGCACTCTATAGTAAAAAGTCACACAAAATAGTGTCTATCGTCGGCAAGAATATGTATCACAAATTGTAAAAGAATTTAGGGCAGCAGTATAGTGAATGCTTTTATCCAAATTTTGAGAAAACTTACTACAATATTGTCTTACTTTATACAATTTCTTAGCGAGACTGTAAATATATATTACATGTAATTTACATACAGGTTACCAAAAAATACTATATTATCCGGGCGATTTTTTTTGTACTTAACACAAAACGTTTACATGCTGACATACTAAATTTATCGCCTTCACTCAAATGAGTTTCATTACTTTAAGGATGATTAATCCTTTTAATTTTCGCGTAGTTATGAAAACCACACTTAAGCCTTTATTAATGAATAAGTGAAAAAATCAACGCCATAATTTATATTTTATACGAACACAATGCAAAACGCACTTTACAGATTGTTATACAAGACATTACGTGTAAGTGGTCTCGTCGGGTCCATAGCCGGCTTTTACAGTGGCATCTTTATGTCAAGCTGGAAGCTCGCACTAATCTCCATTATATGCGTTGCATCACCTGCTCACAGTATCCCTTTGTCAAGCCTACGGTATTATTATGCTAAGGCGAATGGATGGATGTAAGAACGCACTTGAAAAGAGCCACCGTACACCGTCGCAAGTATCGCAATATGAATGATGTAGGAAGTATTTATATACTAGTTGGCTCTAGCTACTACAACAGCAGTCAACGCGCGGATGTTGTTTTCGTTGTTGTCCGTTTCAGCCATTGATGTCAACTCGTCAAGGATGACAAAGGCGTCCGTAAAGAGTGCTCTCTCGATATAAAAGTGTTTGTCTTTGAGAATGGCGCAAAAGCAGCTCCCCATCTTGATTTCGCCTGTATTGTTAGACATTTTTGCGTCGCGTTGTCCTTCTTTACGCCTGCATTTATTAGAAGTAAGTCAGTAGGCGTCTATCTATCATTTGATTGAAAAGAATTACGAATTTAATTTACGGTAAGTACAAAAAAATTTATTCTTTGATCTTTATTACAAGAGTTTTCAGTTTAATAGGAGTGTAATTTTAAATCTTTTCTAATATGCACATGTAAATGCGGGACCTTACAATAAATCGTGTACGAATGTCACAATATGGCGTTTAGTGTCTCTTGTTTCTACATAATATTTCTGTTTCCCGAATGTGTTAGAGATCACATTCTAAAAAGTTGACACAAGGAACATAACCGTAAAAATGCCATTATCGGCGCCTGGTTTATTGCTGGAATCACCATACTAGCAAAAACAATGAAAGGGGGTACAAGCATTAAAGACGGGCCCGAGTTTCTGCCTACCAGGCGTCATCAGCGTCTCTCCGAATGCTAAACCCACTTTCATCGCTAAAGCCTCGCGAAGTTATTGCGCAATGTCCTAGCCACTTGCGTGGGTCACGACATACCCCATCTAGGGGGCACAGGTCAAACACACAAGTCACCGACACAAATGCAATAGCGCCAGTAATGCAGTACACTTCATCTAGCTCAAGGAACATACACACCCAAAATCAGCCTCTTAACATAAATCCTTCCCGTGCCAGCAACAACTTAACCTTTGGAGAAACTGTTGCCCAAGTACAAGTGTTTAAAATGTCAATCTTAGACTGACCTTAATTAATTCACGAGATTACTAATGTTTGAAAACGTATGCGCTGACTATTATATCTGCGCGAAGTTTCGCAAAATTGCCATAAAGAATATGTAACATTGTTGTTGTGCACTGGGATGAAAAGTTCTTGAATTCATCGAGTGTCAAAGCTCTACTAAGAGCGACCGTCGCGTCGCGTCGGTTGGTGTTTCCAACAAGAATGAAGGTCCAAAAATTAAACATTCAACTGAATGAGACTATGTCCAAGGCGTATAGAACGGTTTACAGGTATAGGAATTGTCGAGAACCGTCCAAGCATGTAACCGTCATATTCATGAATTGGTTTACGGAACATTTCTTAAGTTAAAATTACTCAGGTACGATCCATTACTGACGTACAATAATTGTGCAAGTAGAATGAAAGATTAACGATTCCATGGAAGTTTACAGGATATTAGCATTTATACTCTAAATGTTATAATAGGTAAATTAGCAGAGTCTCAATGCGGACAAGGCTACAAGGAACTCCTAGAACCAGCAGTAATATCTGTGTTTGACGACGAAAAATTACTTGTATATTTGTATTAAAAAATGAAAACAAAAAATACCCTTACTTCCTTCTCGAGTGAAAAACTCGGGTACGTATTTTGCTAACTAAGTTGCCATCCTTAGTTGTTATTCCCTTTCGCGCCAGATATTTAAATATTAAGCACGCCCCTAGCGGCGACACCGTGAGGGGGTTGAGAGTGTAATGGCGACACCAAAAACACTTCGTTTGTGCCGGCCGATATAATAAACAGATTAACCAAGTTAAACTGTGTCTTAGTAACGTGGTTTTTTTTTCAAAGACTTCTGTAGTAATGCGTTAAATCACTAACAATTTAAAATAATATAAATTATGGTTTGAATAGAATACGGTCGATAGTTGCATTAATTGCAGAAAGTTGTTGCACCAACTAATATCAAATTTTAATCCAAACGCAAAGTTTTCAAATGTTTCAATTAAAACTTGAGTATATACATTCGAAAAATTTTGTTGAACTAAGCAATTTTTGTTTGACTGAATCCATTCTTTTTCTCAGACTCAAAACCGTTTCAATAATTTTAAGTTGCACGTTTATGGGTTACCAGGTCCTTTCAGCTAAACCTCTCACCACCCCAACCTACTATGCGTCAAATTTTCTTGCGTGTTCGATTCCGAAATTAACGGATTGCCATCAGTAATTACGCGTCGAGGTAATAATTTTCCCAACGTCTTAATTACGGTAACATCCAGGCCCGATATACGCCGCTACGCTTCTGAAAACTTATTAAACAAGTATTAATGCGAACGTCATTAACGCATTTGTCTTTCGCACGCAGACATAGTTGCATGTGTTAGGGGCCATAAATTATCTCTACGGCGATGTAATAGTTTTTATGCGGACATTAATAACATGAGTGAGGTAACTGTGAAAGTGCCGGTGCTGTTTTATTATTTCATTTAGTACTATACATTACACAAGTCCCTTGAGTTCTAGTGCCAGGCACAATTCTTGTATTTGTAGCTTCTATTCTATTCTTCTGTAGATGCTTATTTTGTGTTAAAGTGAACAAAATCCCACAGCAACATCCATTTTAGCTTTGTCAAAGAATCTTTATTTGCATATTGGCAAATATAAGATACCTAAAAGCACTGCTATTGTATGGTACTATTTTGAAACTCAGTTTGAAAGTGTCATTCTCGCTCAGTCGGAGAAATTAGCTTAAGACATCTTCGTCTTAAAGATTCCATGATTAGTAGAAACTGGTCTTAGTCTTCAAGGGTTAGACTGAGCAGTATCCATGTTCGGGAAAAAAATGCTTGAATGGATCTATTACTGCAGTTTTGGTAAAGCATGGACTTGGTAAATCTGAATTTGTCAAATTTACCAATTCTGCCGTTTACCAATATAATCTGAACTTGAACTGTGCGCTGATAAAATCCCAATTTATACAGAAAACTTGCAAATTTACCCTCAGCTGTCAGGATAATGGTCATATATCCTTTTAGTTCCTAGTAATTCCTTGAGACATTCAAACTATTAAATTCACTTAAAAATCAGCAAGATACGCCAGCGTTGCGTCAAATGTTTTGTATGTCAATTTCTAGTAGAAATCTTTATTTTTCTGGTTGCGTTACTTTTCAAAAAAGAACAATGCTATTTCTTTGAGAAACCCAAATTCGCTGTTCAAAAAAACATCAATTGAAGCACCAACATCATTGCCTGAAACTTTGAACAATCTGGAATTCATAATCTCGAATCTCATTAATTAACAATTTTTAGTATAGCATTGAATGCGCTCGCTAAATCTAGAAAAAGCGTTTTAATAGCCAAAGCGTAACGATGTATCATGCCACTGCATGATACATCGTTACGCTCAGGTTATTAAAACGCTTACCACTATGAGATAAACTTTGAAGGGCTACTTCTTTCACGAATGCTTGAAATTCAGTACAGTAGGTGCAGTTTGTTTTCCCCAATAAACTGTTTTAGCGTTAGGAATACATCTTGATCACGGATAGTAATAAGAGCATGTTTACAAAAAACGTATTTCTCTTTCACACGATTATCTTTTTATCCAGTAGATAATTGTGAAGAAGAAGCCACATCGGTTAACTCGTCCAATTGCTGCACAAATAATGGACTTTCTTTTATTGCAGAAATGACGATTGCCAAAGTGTCCGTACTCAAGTCCACAATACGACTTTGAACTGTAGTATTGGAGAGTGATTTTTAATTAATTTTAGCCACTTGCCGCCCGCGCTTCCTTGCATCCATTAAACAAGGTTTTTATGAGATCCTCTTCTATGAAGTTCCGCTGTTTGTTCATAGCAATGCGATAAGCAACTTGATATGAAGCTTCAAGGCATGATTCACTTGACGTTTCTACATTTCCTGTGGAAACCAACCGCGTGGATTTCAGAATACCCTCTTTCCTCTTAAAAACCTATATCGTTACCTGCAACTCCGTACCGCAGTCTTCGATACTTTACACTATACCACTCCAATTCTATGAATTAGTACAACCTTGTGCCAGACGGAGTGAGTCAAACGCTATAAAGATAACATAAATTTTCCGCTTCATTATGAACTTAATTTTGTTGTCTTAAGTTGGTTCAAATGAATTTAAAGTATTGGAAAAGTTATACCATAGTTGACTGATATGCTAGAAATTTTGTAATTTATTATCTTTTGCTTGGGTTCTATACGCCCAATATTTCTTTCTTATAAAACTTTACCAAACAAAATATTTCAAATATGCATGGTTGTTTTATCGCTGCCATATTTATTGAGACACTCATGGATATCTTGCTGATTTTCCTAATGAATTGAATCGCAATTTGACGGGAAACTCAACTTCAGTTCATCCTCTTAGGTTTATTCTGCACGTATTACGATGCAACTGGATAGAAAAAAATACAATTTATTATAGTTTTATACATTAGCATTACGGTATCTTTCACACAATGGAAAATTTCAACTTATGCAGGACCGCCTGTATATAACATAGGTGTTTACAAGGGCGCCCATACATTTAACACGTTTCCCGCAGATTACGACTGCAATGATTTGTTTCAGAAATAAATAAATTGTTGCGACGTGAATTTGGTTTCGCTTAATCAATAGTACCTATACCTACGTCGCATTAAATCTTGCATAAAAGAACCATGGTCGTAGTAAAGTATAAATCATATTAACGGGAATCATACACAGACTTCGATTTTCTTTCTTGGAACGCGATCTTTGCAATAACTACCTATAGAGCCGGTACTAGGGATGTGTGCATGTGCAATTTTAAAATTTATAACTCGATATATTAACATGAAATTTCTGTAGATGTTTCTCATAAATTACGTACAATGCATTTCACGTAAAGAAATCAATGCAGGGTTAAATCGTAAAATATACTTCATAATAAAATTTGCATAGTCTGTGGATGTACTCATTTCGATGCGACAATAAGATTTTTATTGATGATTGAAATGAAAGGAAATCATAAATTTACATTTTTATGTATTGCACGGTGTCCTCTTGCCTCGGAACAGGCGGTAGTATGGCTGAATAGCCGCAACAGGCAGTTATGACGTGTATATACTGTTGACTATTTATGCAAATACTTATACACGTATGCTCAGCTCTCACAGGGGTGCGAGATATATTGTGCGTAGGGCGATTTGGCGTACTTGCATTTATCCCCACCGGTCAGCTTCGTCGCGCGCAACAGCGTAGCACGCTGCACGCCTATCTAAATCATTTTGTATCCCTCTATGTGCACGCGAAGTTCTAACAAGTGATAGTCAATTTCAGATACGTATTGTTATGGCATTGTGCTGCAAATTCCTATCAAAGCACCGTCGATCTATTTGCCGTAGAGTACGCGGATCGTCCTATTCCTTCGCATTCGACGATTGGAGGATCATCAAAACGTTGAGAAAGTTAAACTGCGTGGTAGGGAAGCGTCGTAAATACCAACAAATAGATGAACAGCCTCAAATCCCTCTAATACCTCCCGAACAGGAGAAGAGAGAAGTGAGGGTTTGTTTGAAATGGGCGAACCTTGCTCTGGCCGGCAAATTGCAGACGGAATCGGTGTCAGTAGAACTACAGTGGAATATATTCTGAAACGCAACAAATACAAAAGTTATAAAGTTCAAAAGTGCCAGGAGAATTTTCCCGACGACAATTTTGCGAGAATGGAGTTTCGTGCGTTCGTGGTGAATAGGGCTAATGAAGAGGAATATGTTAAATATATTCTGTTTTTCGACGAGTTCTCCTTTCCACGTTATGGCAAGCACATTCCCTCAGCCGTACGATATTGGTCTGGAGGAAATCAACACCTGGTCCGTGATGTAAGAACTCAGTACCCCGAAAAACTTAACGTTTGGGCGGGTATCTTGGGTGATAACATTATAAGACCATTTGTTATCGACGGCAATTTGAATGGAACTTAACCCCGATTTTGATGCAATTTGGTTTATACAAAACGGTTGTCCCGCAGATATTACCAGATTCGTAATGGAGTTTTTAGAAAACACATTTCCTAATGGTGTTATTGCCGGAAAGGTTATAATAAAATGGCCACCTCGATCACCCGATCTCAATCCCAGCGATTTTTTTTCGGTGGGGTTGTAAGTAGAACTGTTGAGAATTTTTGTGACAATAACTCCTAGAAATCTCGAGGCAATGAGGCGGAAGTTCTAGGATAGACTCGGCTATTGTTTGGCTCCGGGTGGGGGTATTTTCGAACCTTGCGTAAAGTAACATTGTTAAATTTCAATTTATTTTGTATAATTGTAGAGTTTATTTGTCCGTTATTTAATTTAATAAGAATCGTTGTTTATTTTCCTAATTAGAATTACTTTTTCGTTGTCCTGCATGGCATAGCAGCTACAAAAGGAATACAAGAAACTGTACATAGGATTAAACATCAATAACATCATAATGTTATTAGTGGCGTTCTGTGAGGTGCATTTCTCTACGTCTGACATTATTTTCCTTTGTGGTTTTCTGCAGAGGATGGCAACTTGATTAATAAGGTGGTAAGGGGTGTTTTTATTTTAAATTTATTTTAAGCCACCGTATCCTATTACCTATGTATATATTGCATTTAATTGAAAATCTTACCATAACCGAGGTATCTGCTACGACACAATAAGTCATTCTGGGATATGATTCCTTTTGTTGTTTTTCTAAGTTTGTCCATTTCCAAGTTCCTAACAATCTAATTGGGTTCCCCGCAATAGGGAAAGTTTCTTAATTCAGGACTAATTCAATCCCAAGAAAATATCCTAATTTATATTTTGATATTGTTTCATTATTGTTTCTGAAGCGATCGGGACTATTTCGTCTTAATTTAACGCATGGCGTGATTTCGTAATGATAAATTGTGTGCGTAACCTTCCTAATATCTCGACCGATGCGTTTCTATTACGGACTGCTAATGGCAGCTTGTGTAAGTAAATTTTGTTGTATTCATAATTTATGGGGCATTTCTCTAAGTGATATGGATAATACTAATATTTTATGTTTGGTATATGCCAGTGGGGCTAATTGACATATCTATAGACATATATTTCTCGCAATGAAACAGCCGATTTTTGACAATGTTAAAATGATACCAACAAAAGCAAATGCAACTTCACATTTAGCAAATGCATAGTGATGTCACATCTAGTGACATTTCGTTCGCGTAGGATTTCTTCAATTAGAGCGTTGCCAATTGCATAGACAAGTTAAGTTGGGAACGCAAATACTTGACATTCCTCTTTTTGACGTCCTCTTTAGTGTTGATAGTTTTCGTATTTTTACTAACCATAACCTATCTACGTATATATCTGTCAAACCATAAGATATGCGTTACAATGGGTGGCAACCCTGACATGAAAAGACGAAGAGACCTACAGTGAGTCACGAAAGTTTTCATACACCTACCAAATGTTAAAGGACTTCAAATCCAAACATTGTATAATGAT
>JARFOC010000530.1:959949-978885 GCA_031763485.1 Osmoderma eremita
GTCGAACATCTGGTACCCTTCTACACTGTTAACGTTGAAAATATCGGAGTTCTCGATTTTAGGTCGGAAACTTTTATATGGCCACGAGTGTACATAAATAATTTGAAATGCTAGAAACAGTGCAGTTTCCTAAAAATCGATCTTGAATCAAACAAACATATATACAGTCAAAACCACATGGTAGTTTTAAATGGCCGCAAAGATATATGTCGTTTATTTAAAGATATAATTTCATCCATGTCATTTATTTGATCCAAACATATAATTTTTGGAACTAATAATCTAAATGATTTTATTTTAAGATAGATCTGCCTGAATATCTTCTTCTTATTTGTCTTCTTCCAAAAGATCTGTAGATCTGTTCTGTAACTAATTCCCTTCGTTCTCCTGCGACAGCGAGTCTCAGCTATCCTTCCATCTCTTTGGTAGCCTTCCTAGGGGCGTTGTCCCCTGGGCTTTCTTTCCAACGCGATACGAACTATCCAATTTTTGTCCTCTCTTTATGTGTTTGTATCAGTGTCTTCTTCTTTGTCCTCCCCATCTCACTACGTCCTGGACTGCGCATATCTCTCTAATATCCTCATTTCTGACTCGATCCCAAAGAGTTTTGGCTACTATGGCCCGGAGGATCCTCACTTCGATGCCGTAGATCACTACTGGTCGTACACATGTTTTATAAATGCGAGTTTTACTTTCCATTCTCATATGTTTATTCCCCCACACAACATCGCGAAGCCATTTAGAGATTGCGGCAGCTTTATTAATTTGGTATGTGAGGTGATTCGTCAGATTCTGGCGGCTGGATATGTTCACTCCAAAATGTGATTTGCATTACTTGCTCTATTGGTTTATCTTGGACTGTTAGTTTACATCTTACAGGATCTTTGGAGAAATCTAAGCTCTTTTCAAGCGATATGGACCTATTGAGTTTTTGTACTATTCTGTAGAAGGTAAATAGCTGTATTTGAAAGTCTTCCTCCGTCTCCACCACAAGAGTAGCGTCGTTCGTATAACCTACAATGCTGATGCGTCCATTACCCAGTCTATATTCCCTCCCCAATTCTGTTATCTCTTTTATTATCTGGTCCATTAGCAAATTAAACAAGAAGGGGCTCAAACTGTCTCTCTGTCTGATGCTTCCTGGCGTGGGTATTTCTTTAGATTGAATATGTTAAACTAATATAGTTTTTTCATTTAACGTACATCCCAAATTTGATTAAAACATACTTTTCACTACTATTTATTCCAATTTAATAAGTACCAATATTCCATTAAAAACTCCAACCCTTACATGTGTATAAGTGCAATGAAACGCACGTCTGGACATGATGGATGTGATGGTACACACAAGATATCAGACGCGTTTCAGCGTTTACAGCTCGTTAATGCAACTTTAAGAAGATGGTAGCTTTTCGGACGGGACAGCTAGTTAGATATATATTTGTTTAATTCAAGTACTTTCTTCCCTATGTACGATTATAATAATAACTAAAATTCTGAGAGTATGATATATTCTTCTTCTTCTCGATGTTCCTAATGCTCTATGAAGAGTGTCCGAGTTTTCTATTTTAATGTTTGTCCACTGTTTCCAAGCCTTCTTATCCCGTACTAACAGCCTCATGTCATTCAAGGTTTTCCTCTAATTTCTGCCCAGGTCTCTAACTTGCTATATCCACATTTTCGTAGGTCTACCCTTTGCATTTTGCACTGAGAGGCCTTTTCGGCAGTTCTAATTCATTCTGACCACATGCCCATACAAGTCCAGCTGCTTTCTTTTTATTATTTTTGTCGTAGGTTTCATTTGCAGCGATTCTCTGATGTCAATGTTTCTTCCGCCATCTAGTTTGGTCTACCCAACGATTTCTTTCTTCTTCTTCTGTAGCTATTATGGTACTGTCGCGTTTTGGTAGTCTCGTCCATGTTTCACTCACACAGCTTAAGGTTGGTCCATACCTGGACCTATATATTTGTAGTTTCGGCTCTTTTTGTTGCTTTCGTTTTACCGGCTATTGTTTTATTCGAACTGTAATATAATTTGTTTGATTTCTTTTTTCTGTTCGCTATTTCTTCGTCAATTTTTCATTTGTTAAACTCGTCCAAAAGTAGTTTCTTCATTGGAAGATAATTCTGGGGGCCCCTCTCACACATGAGTCTCCGGAAACACTTCAGCCTCCTGGCCTTTTATATTTGCGTCCAATTTTTGTACCCATTTTCTATTCCACCCATTCCTAAATCCTTGTGCCTTGTATCAATCTGTACACGGCCTTGGCCAGTTGGTCCATATAGTCTTCTGGGTTCAATTTTAGTCTCCCAAAGATTGCTTCACATAGGATGTGGTATGCTGTCTCTATTGACCCTTCACACAGTCTAAAGCTTGGGTCCTCAATGTCAACGCCAATTTTCTGTGCGCAATGTCCTGTGAGGAGACCTATTACTATACGAAGATGATTCCTACTAAGATTTAGTAGTTCGTCAGCTTTCTTTATGGCTCTTTAGTAAAGGTTTTGCCATGACTTTCCATGGTTGTATTTTTCCGATATTCTTTGTGTTATTGGATCCATTTTTGAATTGTCCTCGTACTGTGTCTTTAGACACTCCCAGGGCTGATTCTGGGTCTACGTACGAAGACGATGATCCTTTCTTTGATAGCACGTCGGCTTTCTCATTGCCTATGATTCCCGAATGCCCAGGCACCCACAACAAAGTAATTTCATTGCGTTCCGCCAGCACATTCCCGTATGCATTCCCAAGCCAGTCTTGATGTCATTTTGGGGTTCCATAGTGCTCTGAGTGTCGCTTGACTAATTATCCTGCTTAATTGCATAGATTGTAAATGTATGGGACTAATAAAAAGATAATAGTTCAACTCTCAAGAATACTTGCACCGCAATATATAAAAATTCTACACCGCATTGTATAACATGAATGAATGAATTTAAAAATTAAAAATATGGATGGATATTTCGTTGCCTTAGTAAATAAAGCGTGTACCTCCAATACAATTGTATAGATGTTGAAGAAAATTTTGAGTCTTTTCATATGAAAACGTAGATTCATTTACCAGCTCAATATTAGCAGGTGTTGAATCTCGTGAGTGTGTTGCTTGTTGCTCAACCCTTAAACTTGTATTTTTTGTAGAAAATGCTGGAAATTGAATACTTTACAACTCTGACGCTTAATTTGAACCTTTATTCTCTACTATGTTACGTGTAATAATGACAAGTTGTGTATTTTAATTTACATAGCTGATTGTGCGCATGTTTTTTTTTATTATTTCTATAGCAGCGCCATCTATAAGTCAACCTTAACAACGCTTTAGCAGCGCCATCGCCAAGACGGCGATTTGTAGATTTGTCGGGCTAACCAGTAAGTTTGCAATAACATTAAATAGTACATACTTCCAATACATTATTAAAAGATGTAATTTAATTTAATAGTGCCTAATGCTTAATGAAATATCATGGTTTCATTGAACCTTTAGTAAAACTGGGCATTCCTAAGGTGCAATTAAATTAACATGTTTCACCCTTAAGATAAGACATATATACGTACTTATTGTGTCTTACTAGGTGGAATTAATTTAAGTCCCATTTAGTTTGTGACTGTTAACGTGAGGTTATTGCCTTAATTTTAATCGGCTTATTACGTGTGTCTTCTTATGCTTTTTATCTCTCTCTTTTTATTAGTGTTGATCACACTTAACAAACCTTAAAAAACACAGCATATGTATAGTACATATGTAGATATGTATACAGACCGTATATATATTTCAGCAGCAACGCTAAGCTTGTTAGTATTGATGTAAAATTCTTTCATATTTATATGTTAATGCATTCTATATTTGGCGTATACTTATTATAGTCATGTAGAACCGTTTTATTTCATGTTCATTCACTTAAGATTGTCACAGACATTTTCTAAGACCTAGCGCTACATAACATACAAATCTGGCCAGTCACTACACGCTACGACGAAAATCTATCATCTGTTTGGCCGTTCCTGTTCAGTACAATATCCAATATTGTTCGAGTTATCGTTCATGCAGTTCGATGGGCGTACTGTTTACATTTCGAGTTTTGAATTATTAGATGCGGGGTCCCCGTATAATAGAACGGCATTAGGTGAATCTATGAACATGTATATGGACGAGCGATGTTGAATGTAATCCGGGGCAGAGACAGCTTCATATAAATTGAGGTGGAGCACGCAAGAGATCCTATCGCGACCCACTATTATTTCAACACGAGTACGCGTGTTGTGGCGGATGCGAAGGCATTACATTAAACACCACTGACTTTTAATTGGTTTATATATCACTGCCTCCTCAACACGCCACTATTAAATTCATGTTTTACTCGAGTGCTACATAAAAACATGTTTTAGCGAGGTATTTGTTAAACGAATACTTGGGTGTGTATTTGTGTGCGTGCGTGTACGAGTATGGGCGCTGTGCGTTGTCGAGTTATCACATGGAGTGTGTTGATTGTGTTTGCGTGTCAAGTACACGCGGTGACGGGTCCATAATCTGGGTTTTGTTTGACTCCCATGCATAGTTTAACGTAGCAGATTTTAACAAAGTTTTGTTAGCACTTTGACATTTTGCAAAGAGCTTATAACAAATGTGTTAGACATACGATCGACATGCAATGTTTGCAGGTCTTTATATGTTTTGTTCTACGAATTAGTCTAAATTTTCCGTAATTTTGTAACACTGCTCATTTGTATATTTATTGACCCTATCCAATACGAGGGTGATTTGACGGCAGAGTGATTTTCCTAAAACGCTAATGAACTGCATTGACTTATTCAGAAATACACTTTATTTTTTTAACGGAAATTAAGAAAGCAATAAAGAAAAGAATACTAAGAAATTAGGATACTCCTTGCAGTAATCTAAAACTAACTGATGCGCATTTTACCTATACATATATTGCCATGATCTTTTACAGCATCTTGCGGTGATTCCAAAATTCATTGTTATCATAGGGTGTGCCAGAGACGCTGTCGCTTCCATCATCAGGGTTAATGAAACACGCACAGGACTGCCACCTATACAATTGGTATTTGAATTTAATATTAGAGTTTCCATTAATATCCGAGGTTCACTCGGTAAAGGCGGTCTCTGTTTTGTAGGGAGTAAGGGTAATGAGTCTAGCCAGCGACAATCAATGGGTATAAGAAATGTTACTAAATCAAAGAATACTTTATTCTTCCTGTAAATTAACATGAAAACTTTACACATCACACAACAGAAGGGTTTGGAGTTATTTCCTACACTAAATGGCGGGTCTACCAGGCGAAGAACCAAGCACCAGTGGAATTAACCGAGCTCAAGTTGCCACTTTAGAGTCCGAAGGACGACGAGGAAGGCCGTATGCTGTTAGTATAGTTTGGAAACCGACGTGATAACCATTACGTCGCGCTACAGTACATAATAATAAATTGCCGTGGTAATGATGACAGCGATATTTGAGATGGTAACGAGAGCAATGAATTAAATAAGAATCAACAAAAGTCAGAAAAGTAAAGTTAAAAAAAGCGATAATAAGAAAACGAGTGCAATAGAAGAGGTGATTGGAAAAGTGTAGTGAGAAAGATTTGGAAGCAGTTGAAACGAGTGATGGCAAGACAAGCGAAGACAGAACAGGGTGGTACAGGTTACACACACAAGCAGGGTGCGGCAGAAAGGAATTCCTCTATTAGGAAAGCTAAGAAAAACGAAACCAAGTACGATAGGACATTTTAATTATTATTATCTAAGAACACGCATAATGCGGTTTAATAATGCATAATATTAATGTGTTTTAAACAATACGTCACTTAAATGGCCACCTCCATTGTTGACGAATTAGTTCAGCCGTTCTCTGAAGTTGTTCATTACTCTTCGAGTCATGTCGAGCGCGATTGCTTCAACTTCTTGAGTTATCATTTCTTTGAGGGCGATGTTGGTATACCTTGAACTTGACATAGCCCCACAGAAAAAAATCACAGGGCGTCAAGTCCGGCGAACGTGGTGGTCACCCAATATCACCACACAAAGAAATTACATGTCCAGGAAACACCTCCCCCATCAATGCCAGTGATTGAGGTACTGTGTGGGCTATGGCGCCATCTTAGAACCACACATTCGAAAGGTCATCAAACAGTTCGCCTAGTTTTCGCTGTAGGAAGTCACGGAGCACAGTACCGATTCCTGTTTGCAGTAACACTCTCACTATTTTCCTCAAAAAAATACGGACCAAACACACCAGAATTAAAAACAGCACACCACACTGTTACTTTGGGACTATGTAGTGGTCGTTGATGGAGTTCCTGAGGGCTGTTTTCAGACCAGTACCTGCAATTTTGTCTATTTACTGCACATGGCAAATGAAAATGTGCCTCGTCTGAAAAAATTACAACATCTTCTCGGTGAATGTTCCGAAGCATGTCTTGACACAAGTTCCTACGGACTTCATAATCTCTTTCGCTCAGTTATTGCACCAACACAATCCTATAGGGAGGCATTTTCAAATCTCGTTGCAAGATTCTTCTAACACTTCGATCAGATAATTGTAAGGCTGATACATGCTTTCTTGTGGAACGTCGAGGAGATTGTTGAACTGAATCTCTCACTGCAGCAACATTTTCTGGGCCATCGTCTACCTTGAGGATTACGTTTCAACGCAGAACCGGACTGTTGAAAATTCGACATCCACGAATAAATAATTTTCTTATCGGGAACAGGTTCCCATCGACCGAGTGCAAAGCGAATGCGGAAGGCACGTTGGCGATTCGCCATTTTCAATAAACTGCTCAACGACAAACGCGCGACATTCTCCTACGCATGCCATGGCGTACACGTATGCAGTTATTCAAAGACATGCCCCCCACCACTCTATACTGTCGCCAGAGGCTGCCTCTCAAATCGGGGAGTTTTTTCTGCCGCACCCTGTACAAAGCGTATTAGGTAAGGTATTTCATAAACCAATTCATACGTCGTTCATTCGTTCAACGTTCCTATTATTGTTATAGTAATATTTTCAAATACATCTTTAGGTTTTTCCATGTTATTTTAAAATGTTCCAATTTCTTGATTAAGTCATTATAGCTACATTAGTAAGTGTCAGTTAATTGTCATTTAGAAGTTGCCCGCCTTGTGTCAACTTGACATAAATAAAAAGAATCCAAATTCATTAATAATAAAATTCATTACTAATTTAATTAACAATTTCTAACATTGCAATATATTATAAAAGTTCGAAGAACCTCCGCCTTTTTTCTCTGAATCAGTGGCGACTGTGACGGTGTCGGTGGTATCTTACAACCAAGGATAGAACATCCCAGATAAGGGATGAGTTAATTTGTAACTTTGGCGGGTTATGAAAGCGCATCCGGAATTTTATGCTAGCAAGCCGACTCTTTGTTGAAATTTTTCTGTCGTCTGATGTCTTTGAGATCATTTTCTCTTAGGTTTTTGATTGATATCCTCGAGCTTGGTGCGCTCGAAGATTGATATCCCAGCCGAGGAATAAGATCATGCGTTCATTTTCCTCCTCCTTAGGGTATTCACGTTGTAATGGCACGAACAATTTTAATATTTCTACGTCAAAAAAGAGTTTCAAAGTCAGCTCCCTTTACGATATATTTCGAAAGGAAATCGAAATTATTATACCTTGGTTAATATTTTAAGCCGAAGGAGTAATTTTTTCTTTGAAAAGTGTACCCATATATTTTAATCACAAACAAACATACGAAATAGTTTTATTCAAGCGGTCACCCATCTGTAATTTCATCTATTTCGGGCAGGTTTAGTCGAAACAAACACATTTCATTTCAAATTACTGTTTGTTCGATTTCACATTGTTTTTCTCTGCGTACAGTTTCCGAACTACAAAAACAGGGCAAAGGGAAAGTTTCTTTATTTCACCACTGACTGATGGATACAGAATCGTTGGGAACTGTATCTTGTTACCGTGCTGCGTTGTTTGTTAAGACAAGAGCAGAAACACATAGTTGCGGCATTATTAGAAAAGTTGGCGCTCAAGTACAAAGCTGTCGGATGTCTTTGGTATTTAGAAATTAAAACGGGATTTGTTTGTATCACAAAGCTTACGTATCTGGCGTTCCTTTCATGAAAATCACAGACGCCGGCGAAATTATGCTCTGTACATGTATAGTACGTTAATAGTGCTGTATATATTACTGTAATTAAATTAATTGATAAAAAATATATCAACGGGGTTTTATTTAAATTATTTTATAAATGAAAATATCCAACAAAATTATAATTCATTAATAATTAATTAACTTGTCTAATTGTAAGTTAGAAACATCAGAAGGACAAAGAATTATTAAACCAAAAAGATGCCAGTATAGTTCCATGGTCTATTGTAGGAATCCACGATACCAAGCAAGAGCAATGAAAGGAGTACACGCATTAAAGACCCACTCGAGTCTTTGCATAGTAGGTGTCGTCGCCGTCCTTCCGAATGTTAAACCCACTTTTATCACTGATGCGTCGTATATCTTATTACTAATCGTCCAAATCGTTGCTTTGAATCAAAACAAGCGCCATCTAGGAGACACAAGTCAAGACTCCAACCAACCGGACGGCCATAATAGAGGCCGGTAATACAGTGACCGCTAGATGTTCGGGCTGCGGATATAGTGATTCCAAGAACGGCTTAATCACAACAAAACATTATAAACATCAAAGGTGCCAAAACTATCAAACCGAGAGATACCATTACAGGTCTATTGTAGTAATCACCATACCAAGCAAAAGAAATGAAGGGGGTACAAGCATTAAGGACGCACTCGAGTTTTTTGCCTACCAGCTGTCGTCAGCGCCCTTTTAAATGTTAAACCCACTTTCAGCGCTGATGCGATAGATAAACCGTGGGTATTTTTTTCGGTTTAACTTCGGTTAAGCTGCTAATTGTAATTTATCGTATACCTAAGTCACGGACATATAAAATATATAGCGGTTTAAATATTGTCGTCGACATAGGATAATAAAAATTAACACTAATCTACGTTATTTAGCAACGTTTCGGTTTATTTCGAGACCTTCTTCAAGGTTAGTAGAAAAAAATCATTATTTAATCATGTTTAGTTATTAATGAAATTTAAACGTTTCGAAGAAATATTTTCTTTATTAATTGTGAAATTTAAAAAAGAAAACCAAGATGATGAACAATTTTAAGTCGCAACGTTTAACATTCGAATGAATATATAATCGACGTACACCTGACAATGCATGGAATTTATACAGAAAAAAATAAAAAATAAATTAAAAAAAGGAATCCAACCCAAAAAATAAATCAATATTGGTTTGCGTCCAATTTCTATAACTGCATATATAAAGCAAATAACGTGGAAAGTGGAATTGGTTCGACAAACATGTTACTGAGAAAACGATCAGATAAATGATGTAAAATTGTTCATATTAGACGGATAAATGAAGTTTACATTCAACGATCTCACAAACACTTGAAAGACTCAATAGATTAATTATGGACAAGCAAGAGATGCGTGAGAATTTCATTACTTATTTTTTAACTGTATGTACTATCGTATTATGTTTTTTTACTTTACACAGAACACGAAACTTTCGTAACATCAACATTTTATTAATATATTAGCAAACATTTGTTAACTCATTTTTATATTGATGCAAAATACGATTGTAAAACTCAATCGACGACCAAGATTAAAGGAATTTCAGAATATACAAGAAAACAACAAGAAAATAACAAAAATTGAGAATAAACTTGGAGTGAAATTAAATATGTTCGAGCATCTTGGAAATCTCGAATTCGGGATCTGATAAATAATGAAGATAAATTCGCATAGAGAATTAGTGGTGATGATGTGAGACGAAGCGATCAAATGTGTGGAGGAATTCTGTTACTTGGTTAGCACTATGGACAAGGGGGTGGCATAGACAAAGATAGAAGCGGAAGAATGAGAAAAGCACAAAGAGCCTTCAGTATGTTGAATAATATCTGGAAAACACAACGTATACATAAAAATGATCGAACATGCGAAGAAAAATAGGATTAAAAGTGAACACTAGGAAGAAGGAAATAATGAAGATAAATACGATAAAATACGAAGAAATAAAATGGCCGGAGGAATTCAGTTTCTTGGGTAGTACTATAGAGAAGGAGATGGCATGGATAAAAATTGAAGCGCAAGATTGAGAAAAGCACAAAGAACCTTCAATATGCTGACTAGTACTTAGAAAACACACTACTATTTAATACTATTTGAAACAAATGTTCGCTTGTATGGCTGCAATACTTGGAAAACCAACAAGGGAAATAAGTTGTATGGTGTAAAACTAAACGAGAACCATTGGTATGTGGAAGAAAAAGGTGGTGGATTGGTAATAAATTGAGAAAGTCAGGATCAGGTATCACCAAAGGTGATGTAATACAATGTGAAACGGAAGAAAGCGCAGGACAGGCCTCTGGACTCTCGAAAAAGCCCATGCTCTAACTTGAACGACAAGGAGTAGTAGTAGAAGAAGGAAAATATAGGAAGTTCAGAATGAATGACCTTGGTGATTTAACGAAAACATGAAATCTTAATTTTGGCTAGTAATTTTATTATTACACGCAAGAATGTCACTGTAGTCGTTTTTATTTCAAAAAACATATTTTCTAGCAAAAAACGAAAATCCAATTGAGTTGGGTAGAATTCTTAGCAAAATTTCCATAAAATAGAATATTGCATATTGCAATTTTTTTTTGCATCGTTGTGCTCAACTGAAGGACTCGACTTTAGTTTCTTCTTCTTTCTAAATCTCTTCATCTTCTTACAGAACTATTTGTTACGTTCTTCTGCCCAGTAACTAGTGCTAATTTTGGTGTTGTATGCAAATGGTGATTTTTTTTAGTATTCTGAAAGTAGATCTGTCCTGCACAATTTCTTGTGTAATGTTGCCCTTTTGTCAAGTCTCCTATGATTTCAATTAGCCTGTTCTTGGCTTTAAGTGAGACTGCAAGGTTGAGAATTCTCTTGGTCAGTCTGTCCTTGTTCATTTTGCGAATATGACCATATCCGGCTCATTATAATACAGGGTGGGGCAGGGAAACATCCCTAACTAGAAAAGGTAAACATTTTTTTTGTTTAAAAAAAGCAATATTGGAAGCTTTTTTCGTTAAGTTTTAAACAAAATATCTTGTAAATGATGGCCTTCATTATCAATACATTGTTGTAGCCGGATATTGAAGTTTCACATCACCCTTTGAAGCATCTCTCCCGGTATGCGACCTATCTCCAGGCGTATTGCTTCTTTTGAGGCTTGACTGCTGTTGGGGCGATATTTGGTAAGATTTCAGCTTTTAGGTAGCCCCAGAAGAAGTAGTCGCCAGTTAAACCCGGCGACCGCGCGAGCCATGAAATGTCACCGAACCTGGAGATCAAACGGCCGGGGAAAATTTCCCCAGAACAGCCATTGAATTAATGGTCGTGTGGGCCGTGGCGCCATCCTTCACGACACGTCCCATTTCCAACTGTTCGAGATGTGGCCCATGCCCACATATCGTTCAGAAGTGATGGTTACCACACGATCATGTTCCTCAAAAAAGTAGGGTCCGACGATGCCTTCACTGCTGACTGCACACCAAACTGTTACCCTGTCACTATGTCAGGGCCTTTCTTGAATCTGCCTAGGGTTGATATCACTCCAATAACGCATGTTCTGTTTATTAACGCAACCGGAAAGGTGGAATTGCCCCTCGTCGCTGAAAAAAATCACTGCGTCGTCAGACAGATTTTCAATCAAATTTTCACATGCCTGTAAACGATTATTAAAATCCTGTTGTGGAAATTCTTGAGTAACGACCATCTTATAAGGATGGAAATGAAGGTCAATGCGAAGAATTCGAGGTACAGTACGTATAGATAGGCCGAGGGCGATCGCGTGCTTCCTAGCAGAGCGCTTAGGAGACCGTATAATGGACTGTCTTACTCGCTCTATGTTCCCCGGTGCGCCAACTTTCTTTTTCTAACATTCCCATGTCTGCAGAAGTTATCCACCCAAGACAGAATCAATTTCCGATCGGGCACTGTGTTTCGAGGAGGGATTTGGTAGCGAGTACGCATCGTACGTTGCAACGGGAGAGTTTTTCTGAGGAAATTAGGTTTTAACGGCAAAAGCGCATTGCTCCATAGACCATACCATTTTGGCAACTGACAGATGACAGATTGAAACTTGTCGAACTACTGCATCACCTAAGCCTATTACCACACTTCTACGATCTCAACTTATAGCACAATGGCCTACTGAAGGTAGGGATGTGTCCCTGCCGCACTCAATGTTATTCATTGGCATGTACCATAGTTGGGGAGTAATTAAATTAAGGAGTAATTAGTTGTTGATATATCCGTTTACCGCGTAAGCTACACCTAAGCATGGTAATTAGGATAATCAACCGTGTATGGATAAGGTTTTTTCCCCATAAATGTTAAACATGTGATCGCAAGAGGAGCATGTTAATTGACAGACACATTGAAAATAATTGCCGTAGATGTTTTCATAATCGCATTAGAATCGCCAGCCACGCCTAACGATAACTGCAAATTATTTAATATAATTGCGGATTTGCATCGCATTTGTAACGCTATAAACGTTTCCAATGCGCGTGCATTTCCATTACAAACGTAATACACGCTGAAATGCATAGACGCAGAGTTAAATGTGGATGTAGATGTAGCTATAGGTACTGATGAATAGAGAGAATAGAGAGTAGAGAAGTATACACAAATACAACAGGCACACATCAGAGCTAGCCGTAACCGCCCACGCAGACATCACGTCAAGTGAACGTGAATAATTGAGAGGATGGAACGAAATACAGAGTCGGTTTAATTCGTTTAATCAATTAAATTAGTTTATTTACTGGATAACGAACAAGAAGTCTAGTTCCATAAAAAAGACCTGTGTTTTGGAATTCAATCTAATCATAGAAAGAAAGTAATTAGTAAAATAGGCATACATACTTGTAACAGAATGTTACTTATGTTACGGCAGCTCTAGATGGACGATTCTACAATACTCAAAAATACAGTGAATTAATGATTGAGTTAATTCTCTTAATTAGATAAATTGTAAATGTAATAAAGCAAAATGGTAGTTCTAAAAACAGAATCTTAAATTAAATACTGATGTTATTTCCAATAATTTTTGACGTCTCTATTTTGCTTACAATGCTTTTTGCTTCAAAATTTTTACCCTGCACTACGTATTCACCCCACCGCATCTGCAAAATAGTAAAAAATTACGATTTTATATCATCAGCTTCGTGTTATCAAGAGAAAAGGGGAAATTACATGAATTAGTTGTTACTTGAACATCATAATACACAAATCAAGTATTTCTATTGTTATGATTATATAACTGTAGTCTTAATTTGTGGATTGGTATCATATACAGTATCGGACAAAAATGAAGCAACAAACATGTTTAACAGACTATGTATTATTGAAAAATCAAAGTAGACTGTGATTGGATTTTCCTATCTATTTATTTAAATGATTCAATACATTCTTGTGTCTCATGTTGATGTACATTTAAGAAAATAGTGGAAAATGAATCCCATTAAAAATAGAAGTATTTTTATTCTACAATGGCTAGTGGGTCAAAAATAAAGCAACAAAAATAAATTTTATATAAACCAATGAATAACAACAAAGAATGTAAGGAATTATTATATTAACTAATAGTTAGTTGCGAAAATTTTTGTTCTATCACTTCAGCGCATCTGTTAGGCATTGACGCCAATGACTTTTCAATAACAGCACCATCTATATTTTTCCAAACTCGTTCGGTGTTTCGGTAAGTTCAGCCTTATTGCGATATGTGCAGCCACGGATACGTCTCCTCGACCTCTTCCCATAGATGCTCTATTGGATTTACGTCATTTTATCTCACAAATATTATTTTGTGTTTTGGATGACGATCCATGATGCCTTCTATGAAGTGCAGAGGTCCCATACCGTATGCGGAAAAACATCTCCAACGCATAACACCAACACTACCGTCCTTCACAGTAGCTGTTGTGTATTTTGGATTGTACTTTTAGTTAAGTGGTCTCCGTACTCGCCTTAAGCCGTCTGATATATATAAATAAATTAAATTTGATTTCGTCACTGAAAAGCATTTTTTTTCAATCATTTGCGGTACAGGTAATATGTGGTCTAGCAAATTCTAGTCGCGCGTTTCTATTTTTCTTACTAATAAGCGGTTTGGTGCCGGATTTTTTGAAAATAGTCGAGGTTACTAATCTTCTTTCAATGGTTCTGCTACTAACATGTAAATTATGAATGTCAGCCTTTATTTGCGGTGCAGACTTCCATGTATCATTTCTACTAGTACGCACTGTTAGTCTATCAATAATAAAGGACGTTTTCCTAGGACGCCCGGGCTTAGAAATAGTTTCTATGTGTCCCCTATCATTGTAGTTTTTTATTATTTTTGATACGTTGTAACGTTTTATTTCAAATCTTCTCGCAATATCACACTCTCTTTCATTTCTCAAATATGAAGTAATTGCTTTTGCATTTAATTCAGTTATTATTGGAATACCTTTTAGCACGTTTCTTTTAGTTAAGAACAATTATTGGTACTCTTTACAGCACTGTCAGGTTGTAAAATGGATAAAATTTTGTATAAACTATGAATGTTGCTCTACTTGCGTCGCGTTCAAAATGAACTAATATTGAATAAATTGTTGTAAATAAAAGAATGTGCACGTGATGAGGCGGAACAATAACACATGTTGTGTATTTTTACCTGCTGTTTCAGCTGGGTAAATATGATAAGGCATCTTTGTGGTATTTGGGTTTTTTTTTACAAAAATATGAACAAAGAGTAGCTTGTTGCTTTATTTTTGACTGATACTGTACATCTTTGCTGTGGATACATTTCTTGATTTAGCTATTCAAAAATAGTAAAAATCAATTTTCCGAAACTTTTAAATGTACTCCCATATAAAAAGCCCTTGCCTGCATTTGACGTATTTGGTTCCAGCAGGATGGTGCAGTATTTCAGCCTCATTTAAATGAATTACTTCAGATAGGTGGATAGAAATATAATTCACCTTATGTGTTTGCACTACGTACCTACTATTTGTTCTGTCAATGTTGCTATCTTGAAAAGTATCTAAGAGTTATCACAGGTCTCATCATAAATGGGAGAGCACGTTATCCAGAAATAAGAAGACAATACAACACACAGAACATAAGTAAATTCCTGAAGGACAGAAGAAAACAATTGAATCAACATTAGAAAGAATGCAAGAGCACAGGCTATCGAAAAAAGCAAGGAATGGAAAACCAGACGGCAAAGGAAGTGTCGGAACCGCCACCAAAAAGATAGGCTCAAAGCTGGCATCCACATCAGTAGAATAAGCCCCTTAAAATGGCAAAATGTCCAAGTAAAACAGGTAATGACTCAAGAAAGAAAAAAGAAGTAAAATATCCTAGATACGGAACTGATCGAATAAGGAAGAAGCTTCTTACTTTACAAGTGAATAATAAACATACAAGCATTTCAAACGTATCGAATAATTCCGAAGGTTGGAATAGGCCTACTTAGGAATGTCATGCTTGGATCGCTACCTTATCGTTTCCATTTAAATTTCATCTTTAAATCATCGCAGTCCCACTATCCTGGAGCGTGTATACCCCTAACCCTAACAATTTCTCCAATAGTGGCGATTGCTTTGCTGACCCAAAGAATTGTGGTGACAGTAAGTAAAGGAAGGGGAACTGATTTTCTTTAAACTATGCTATCTTGGTAACAACATTTAACAACAAAATTGTTGAACATTTCTTTTCTCCAGGACTGTACTCATTTTGAATTACTAATTACGCTGGTTAACAAATTTTTGTCCCAAGCCCAAAAATGCCTGATTCCATATACTTTTGCATGCTGAAGTCGATTATGTGTTCAGAATTTCTCTATCACTCTTAGTTTTTATGTTCCAGGATATTCGCTTCTCCATCTAAAATATGCATTCATAGATATGTAGTATAAAAGAACACGTCTTGACATTATTTCAGTTGTCGGCTAGAGCTCAAAACTGTTCAAGCAGCATGCAGTGGTTAATGTTTGAACATGCTTGACGTGTTAAAACCTGCATTTCCCATTCCTAGATAGCATATCTCGTTATTTCAGTTGTCGGCCAGAGCTCGGTGAATGAACATATACGATGACATTGTTAACGTTTAATGAGTGTTGCGTTATTGTGCGTTCAAGCTATTGTAGTGAAACCGCGAACATTTGATCACCTATAAAAATGCCAAGAAAATGTGTAAACCACCCGAACTCTTTTTGCTACATTTGCGGCGAATTGACATTTAAATATCAAAAACGGTCGTTCACACCTCGCCTTAAAAAGCGCTATGAGCAGTAAGTATTTCAAGTGTAAAGTATGTGATGAAGACAAAAACTGGGCTCCCCCAGCCTTTTGCTATTCCTATGACTTGGAAGGAACCATCAGATCATATTACCGATTGCTATTTTTGTATAACAAATATAAGTGGTATGATTTTTAAATCCACACATACTGTAAAATATCCTAATATTCCATCTGCACGGAGACTAGTACCTCACAGTCTGGAATTACCTGTGCTTAAACCTCCACAAAACATGAGCTAAGCGACGATGAAAGTGGTGATGATACCAAGGCAAATGGAGCCCTGCTATTTTAGCAGACTATTGCTGAATGCCGAAGAGAGATGTTTCTGATGCAAAGTACAGCCGGAAGTCATATATCAGCACAGTTTACAAGTAAATATATCACTGTGTACGTCAGTTTTTTTCATGGTTTATACAGATATTATAGTATATACTTTCACACAATTTCATTGCTTTGTCACTCTGAAACCCTGCCTGATAGAAAAGATTCTGAAAACAGATATGAAATAAGTGTAAAAAGTACTACCGAGTTCACCCGTTTTACCACGTGGGATAAAATAAAATTGAAATTTTGTTGACCAGTGCTATTATACCGACACCTTAAAATTAAAACCTTATTATTTAGACACATTAAAAAATTTCTTAAGAAATTGCTGCCAGAAAAACCTACAAAAACACTTAAAGAATAGGTTGGTAATAGTTTTTCAAGGTCGAAACGTCACTTGCTAAATCTGATTAGATTGAATTATAACTAAATCAACACAAGACAAAATGTAAACACTTTTTAACATGTCTACAACACTAGAGTCACTATGAGAAATAAACAATTTTTCGGCTTTTTATATATCCTGCAATTTATAAGGCGCTTTATTAGTCTTTAAGCTTCAGAACCTATTCCAATCGGTTACCGACTTTTTATCTCTTACACCTTCTGAGGCAGCCATTGGATCTTGCTGAGAATGTAGTCACAATGTCTAAGCACAACATTTCAGCTGCCTAAGACCAAATTATTTTATTGGTACTGTGTTCGTTAATACTTAAAGATCTATGTCATTAACTTTTATACACTTTAACTGCGGAGGAATTGTAAAGCATGGCGGCTATAATAATTATTTTAGTTGTCAGCCAATTTAAGGTCGAATGACGATTAGATGTGTATTGTGGTAATTATCGACAATAAAAGAGCTATCAAAAACATAAAAATAATATGTCGTATATTATGTGGAACGTTACACGAAAGTTGAGTTGAACGATATAAGTTTTAAATTAATTTAGCAGTTTATGATGTTGTTAAAGACATTAAAGGTATATGGGAGAAACAGTTTCCCTTAATTAAAATGACGATGAAGCTTGTTCAGTAGGAAGAAAAGAAAAAAAAACCAAACCGCTCGTAACGTATACATTCCAACTTAAAAGGGAAGTGAAGTGTGGAATGGCCATACTAAAAAAAATATATAATTACTAAGTTTAACGACGTATATTTTAAGTAGCCCAGCGTACTGTATAGTCAATGTAGAGTCAAATTCTTTCGTTGAAGTTCTCAATATTTCGCTTTATATTTTGTAAGGAATGTAATGTAAAATATATTGGGCAAACAAGGCGACCAATTTTAACACGTTTTAGAGAGCACATTGCTCATTGTAGAGGTGGTAGACCAGAAAAGTCTAGTGTTGCCCAGCATATTACAGAAACAGGTCAGGGCATGTTAAAAAACAATCTCAGGTTGGTAAAACAAGTCTCTAATCTTAGAGAATTGGATAGTGATGAGAGTATTTATATTACGAAGATTAAGGACAAAATTCTAAATTCTGACAAATTTTAGTGTATACGACCTCTTAGGATAAATTGTCTGGTAAGTATATACAAATTTGTAACCAATGTGATATTCATAATTGTGGTGTTATGGATTTGGGTAATTCATATTTATCTTTAATGTGCTAATTACATCGGTGTATTTGTTTATGCTTGTTGTGTTCATAATCCACAATATATTACATGTTGATTGTAATAATATTTACTCATTGTAATTAATTTGGCCTGCGCTGTCAGACAATAAACATATTCTTATTAATAGATTGTTGTGGTTTAGTGAGCGTGACGAAGTAGGCTTCATGAACCGAAACGATTCAGTAGAATATATAGATTGTAAGACGGAAATTAGTGTTGTTCAAGTGGTGTTCTAGTGCAGCGTATATCTTCCAGGGTACTACTTCTAACATCATTTTCCTTTGTAGATTCTACTGAGGATGGCAACTTGTAGCCGAAAAAGGTATCTAGACTTATTCACTCATTAAGGTAGTAAGGGTATTTTTGTTTTAGTTTTAAGAGAAAATTTACAAAAAAATTCGTGGTTGTACCAAAACGGCTACATTAAAAAAAATTGAGCTCGTGATCGACGAAAATCTAATTATGTTTTTCTAATATCTTCAAAAAGGCAATCGTAAGATATATATATATATATATATGAAAGCTTTACATTCCCGTAGGAATTGTAGCTGTTCATTGCTGAACTCTTTTAATCC
>JARFOC010000530.1:978985-1020656 GCA_031763485.1 Osmoderma eremita
TTGGCGCTATTAACTTTAGTACACACACTGAACACTTCTACTGTTAACTTTTCTTGCTGTGGCTGTTGGCAATCTATACATCTATTATCTATGGTTACTGCTTCTCCTCGCCGTAAGAGGGCAACAGTGTCGAGGGCAATCCTTAATTCGCGTTCTAAATCTTTCCACCTTTAATAATTTCAGAAATACAAACAAAAATCACTTTTTTCTCGGGACAGTTAGACGTTGACAATTAAAACAAGTTTTAAAGGATGAATAATTTAATTTTAAAATAATTACAAAAATAAATAATAAAAAAGGAACAAGGAGATAAAGTAGAAAAAGAACGTTCTTACACACGCAATACATATACCTAAACAGACTCACGCAGTCAAAAAGTATAAAAAGAGGAAAAAATATCATTCGTGTTTCTTATACATAATCATAAACTCACAATAATAGTACATCCAACAGTTAAGCTTCTATGTAAAATACGAGTACGTGGGGATTTGCCATCAAATAAAAAGGAACGAACAAGAAAAACAGGAATTAATTGTGGATTATTACAAAACAAGTCTGTATATAAACCTTGGAATCATTTCTTTTGACACCGTTAGAATTTAAAATCCAAACCAGATCACAGACTATTCGAAGAACATAGTAAAAACACCACTTTTTAAAGGGGGAATACCAGGGAGAGACAGTTTTCGAGAGAAATATACTCAGTCCCAGAAGAGAAGGAACAGGGTGGGGTAATAACGGTGTGGGTTTGATTTAAATATCGAAGACTTCTATACATTTACTATAATATTTTTAATATCATCCACTCACACGATTGAATTGGAACCAATGTAACGTAGGAAAGATTTTAATTTTTAATTCATTTCGATAAAATAGGTTTCTGGTCATTTTTTTTTTCAACATTTCTCTATATTTTATTTATGTTATACTGACTAGTCGTTCATTTCACTTTTTTTTTTTTTTGTTTTCTTCTTTAATCTTAAACGTTAATAATACTAATGGTGGTGCAAATGTTTTGCGGAGCAAGACGTTAAATTCCATTTCGACAACTTCTGGATCTCTGTAATTTCCAAAAAACGAAATGTCTAATAATATAAAGATAGGTAAATATTATTGATACGAGACAAACAGAAATATCATTAAAAAAAAGAGGTAATGGAAGAAGAAATGTCAGTATTCGTTACACCAAACGAAATCACATCTTGTTATTTGTAAATAAAACAGGTTGCTGCTCGCTTGGATACTCGCTTAAAAGGCATTTATGTGGATCAAAATAAACCAAATCGTATATTAAAATGATATCACAGAGCCCCGACGAAGTGCTTCATTTCAGAATCTAACGCTTGCTCCTTATAGCTAGTTGCTTGGGAACACCGATAATATAATAGAATACGCTACACGTGGCTGAAAACACTTTAAACACCTACAACTATAATTGTAATACAAGGTTACATAGAATACGTTTAACCTACGACAAAAATCTATCGTCTTCTCGCACAGATCATAATAGTAACGGTGATAATATTCGAGAATACTCTCCGAACAACAACAACGAGATTGAAAAACACCGATTTTCAAATGGAGACGGGAGATTTCGGAACGAAAACGATGATTACGTGACAATTTCGAACGTAAACTGATCCACAACGCTAACCTATCCATTATTTTTCGATTTGAAATTGAATCGCGGAAATCGAACAGTTGCAATAACATCGAACACTTCCTCCTATTATTTGCGGATGGGTAAAAGAGAGAATTTGAAGAAGACACCGACGACGACGATAATAACGTTACCCAAATTACGAATATGAAGAGCTCTGCTTCGATCGAGACGATCTGCTTGCGTTACGGACTGTGCCCTTTCTTGCTTTTCTTCAATGATACATCGTCGACGTCTTCCCCTTTCTTGACTTCGGTGTAACGCTCTCCCTTGAGGCTTACGATTTTGTTGTCGCGATACCGCACGAGCTTCTTGGGTTCGACTTTGGGAGCGACCGGCCTGTGCTCGCGTAGGAACGTGTCTTTATCGACGTAGGAGTACCTCTCGATTATTCGGTTTTTCAATTCGTTATCATCAATCACCTTCGTTTGATTCTGCAAATGTAAAGTTAAAGAACTGTTCGGATTTAACGACTGACCGTTCTCCTGACGATGTAAGAGGATCTGTGTCGCGCGTTCCACATCTCCACAGGCTATTGCTAAACAGTAACGTATCTAAAAAGAAAAAATAGTTTGAAAGTAAAGGTAATTTATAGTTAATTTTGATTTTTTTTTTAATAAAATGGCAACTTACTTCTAACGTACAAACGTGAGGAAACATCTCTTGTAATGTATCCATTTCCTCCAAATAATCACTGCAATTACTGTCGATCGAGCCCCCGTCACTCATCTCTGACAATTTATGTATCCTTTTCGGCGGATCAACACATTCCGAGTTGTTATGAGAGCTGGAACGTTAAAAACCCACACAATTAATATTATTGATTCGATTTTACGCTTACCGTGGTTTAGCTTTCGGTACTATCTCTGGTAATGACAAATCCAGAAGTGAAATGGTTTTTTCAAGCGATTGCCCCCCTTCGGCGTTCCTCAGTTTAGCCTCGAGCTCGAACATCCACTGACAAACGGTGGCATGATTGATCGATTCGAATTCAGGGAAATAAGCACTCATCATCTCGCAAAAGCCTGCAAAGATTCAAATCGAGAGGGTGTAAGAAGTTTCGTCGAACATTCACACCTTCTACGTCGAACACGGGGTCGGAACTGACATCCTCTAGGATCGCTACAGCGTAGGAGAGCACGATTTCATCGATTAGCGTAAGATCGGCCTCGGGAATATGTTTCTTAACGAACTCGAAGAGGGAATCCTTGATCGTCGATTCTTGCTCAGCTATCTTGCGTGCCGACATCGTCGGACTTCTAGCGCTCCCCCAAATTAGCCCAACTCCTGCGGAAAAAGATCGCATTTCGAACTCGCTGGTCAGATTACTAACATAACACTTACGATAACGCGCCGGATTTCGGTGGATTCTCGGCTAGGGCGTGCGATTCTTCAGGAACGGGGGGCGGTTGCGTCGGATTCGCGGCCGAATTTCGAGATTTTCCCGACCTCTCTCAGCACATCCCAGATCAATAACAACACAACAAAGACGAAAATATTTTCGCCGTCCCTGCGCCCCGGCTGAACGCCTAAAGGATCAAACGGACCAAATCAATAAAATTTCCGGCAAGGAATATAATATAATTAGATTTTGGGAAGAAAAGGCACCAAAATCTTTGAGCCAAAAACAAATTTTCTTCTCATTAAAAATCGAATAGAAGAAACATGTCGGAATTGATTTTATAATATCAGGGTGAATGCGCTCCGTAAATGATTTGAGCGTATTTGTGTAGGATTCATAATGAATTGCTAGTATTAGGGCGTGTATTAGGGCGCTAGTATTAACGTGTGGACGAGGAATTATTTTTGTAGCATTAAGTTATACCATTTCTACTGAAATTCAGTTGAGATAATTTAAAATTCCCTCGTTTTGAAATCAACAAAATCGATTACGAGTTTCGTGCTATAACCGGCAGGTGTCGCTCCATACAAGATGTCCATCCCCTCTGACGTCATTAATTCGGGGTCTACAATCTCTAGCACAAGGACGCCGCTGTCTTCGCCGTGTATCACCGCACCCAAAAAACAGAGTTTGAACCGTATCGCGTCTGCAAGAACTGTATCTGGGTGTTCTAGGGCGCGCACGTACCGTACGGGAGTTCCATGCGTAAGCCGGGCCGCGTCCATACATGTTTTTAGACCGAACAGCGGCCGACTTGTATGGGTGTATCAAGTTTAAGTTGTGATCTAGCGGGAATCAGTGGATAGCCATAGACTGGCTGCTGTGTGTGTGCTGTGGTGCGGCTAGTCGTCCGTGTTGTCTGTGTATTTTGGAAAAGGTAAACGGGGGCCCTCTGGAGCGACCGGCGGCAGAACCCTGCGCTGTTCTTCATAGCAGGTTGCACGACGTCTATCCCTTTATAGGTGTCATGGCGGCTGCAGATTTTATTTTTATTTAGTTTTAAGCGTACGCCGGTGCGATAAGGAGATTTATTAAGCGAAAACTGTTGCACCGAACCATACTAGAACTTTTTCAATCAAGATTCACCTTCTCCCAGTTCGCTTTTTGCGTGAATTTCTATCAATTTCTCCACACTATGGGCGTAGCTTGCATGTTGTAGCCTACACGAATCATAGTTTGCCGTGATATCCTACAAAGACGATTTTAAAAGCAAATAATTATTCCCATTACCAATTTTATTGTGAGAGATTATAATTAAGGGTTAGATAATTTAAAAATCGATCCCGAAATGAGTTTACAATTGATTTTTTTGACAGGGAATATATAAAAAGCATCTTATTATTGTTGTATTTAACGTTTATTTAAAAAGTGAGGTTTAAGGTAAGCTCTTTTACTTTCCTTTATGAACTTGTTTTATATATTGATTTTATACCTATACTTCTTTATTTAAAATCGTGACTTCCCAATTTGTAACACGCAAGGATGTGTCGGTAATTTTGCCGATTGCTTGCTTATATACATTATCGCGATATCATTCATTGCTTGCACGTTTCATTTCGCCATAAACGTAATCGTAAGCATTGTCAATTGTAATTATATTTATTTTAATACGTTATACCCTACTGTGCGTGCATCCCCTTAACCATCTAATCGATAGAAACGCTTCTATAAAGTGAAACATCTATAAAGTGAATTCATATAAACCCATCCCGATTTTAGATTCGGGAAGACCTAAATTTACACTCCGCCAGCTAAAAATAAACGCGTAATACTCTCTATGCTCTCAAGTTGTTGCGATATGTTTTCAGAGAGGTTGTGAATTGGATTTTCGGAACGGATATTATCGTTAAAATAGGTTTTCCATCGAATTGAATCACTAAATTTCCTGCATTTTCAGTATCTGGTCCCGAATACGTCATTTCACGCCGAGTTTTGGTTTGTCGGTTTTTTTCTTTATCGCCAGTTATTATCGCGTGTTCTTTTTATCGTCGTTTGAATTGTGATTCAAATGGGATTGTTTAGAAATTAACGGATGCGGGAAATATGTTTAAATTAAAAGAGGAATAAAAATAAAATACCCAAGTGACAGATTATATGCTGGCAATCGTCGATTGTTTCTGTGTCGACTGTTCATTTATCATTTGATCCGCGGATTACTACGATGTCCCCATTTTTTTAATTTTTGCTGTTATTGTTGTATATTTATAGCAAAATTAAATAAATAGGTTGTAATATTAGGGGAAATAACACCGATTATCTTATTTATTTAAAAAAGAATATGATTTCGGTGACCAGGTTATAAAATTCCTGGCTAAATACATATAAAAATGTCAAGGGAAAAAAATCTTTGTTTACAAACATGACCTTTTTTTACGAGACAATCCAACTAACTAAAAACATTTTTGGACCCCGTCCAAAATAGATTCCAATTCTGGTGTAAAAAAGCAGTTATGACGCGGTTTAATGCCCTACTTATTCCGAAAAAAAAAAAAAATGGAGAATGCATCAAATATAATACAAGAATAGCCATTACTGGACGAAAAATTATTGCTTAAAGAAGCAGATAACTTCTTAAATGTTCTTACTCGATTATTTGGACCGTATTCGTTGTAGATAAGAAATAAAGTAAATTAATATAATTTTTTTATTTGATTAAGAAGGTAAACATGAAATATTATTTCTGTCATATATTTTTATTTTTAAATATATAGCATATAAAGAATTGATTCTATGGAGAAATAAAGATGTTAAAACATGGCTCTCTGGTTGTATATTTAAATATAGGTGTCCATAGTTCCATAACAATATTATTTGAACTTTAATTTTTGAATATTTGGACTGACTATTATAAAATTGTTAATCGTTAAATAAATATGTTTTGACCAAAGTAAAAATTAAATTAATATAGTAAATATACATCTATTAAATATTTAATCAAAATAAATCGGTAAATATATTTTTTTCCATGGCCATTGTATATCTAATGTATTAAAAGTTAAATTTTGGGTGATAAATATTATTTTTTTCCGTCTGTTCTATAGGGAAATTGAGTTTTTAAAAATATTAATCTTTAATAAAACTAATATAGCAACCGCTTTTCTATACTTTCTGTACACGATCAATTTTTTAAAATTTTTTATAAAAAAAATGTGCAAATATCGACTTGTTTACTTAACAATTCAATTAATTTATTTCTAATAGAAATAATCGGATTAAATTATCTACCTGATTGCTTTAAATTTCTAGATAATTTTCCACTATCATATGTTTACTTGATTGGCCTACTAAATTTAATGAAAAAAATTGTCTCGCATTTTAAGATAAAATCAAAATACGTTATATATGCACCTTGGGTTGTTTTAAAATTAAATTGATTTTCTAAAAATTATTTTAAAGAGATTTTTTCTTCTCCTAATTGTTTTGTTTCAATTCTTCCTCATTTTTTCGCAGGTGTCGTTTGCATCTTAGATAGAGGTGGTCTGGGACACTATGAACGAACTTGATACCCTCAGACAGGAAGCGGAAACTTTAAAAAATGCCATCCGGGTGAGTTTTAAATTATCAAAAAATAATAATCCGAATAAATCGATCCGATCCGAGTGGAAAACGCAACTTGTTGCGAAGACACACACCCTCGAACCCCTCGCAGGGCCCACCTGCCCTACCCCGTTTCCGGCAACCATTTTTTCCCAGATAGGACGTCTCCCCCTTTTCCCGAACAGTTGCGTGGACTGCCCGCGCCCCTCTGTTACCCCGGCGGCGACAAACTCCGTCGACCGGAGTGGGAGTAACTGCGAGATCAATATATTCATATGTATACACAGACCACACCGGCGTATACAATTATTCAAAGTCTTGTTTTCGCTACAGTGTAAACTGGGTTGCTTTATTGATGGGAATCTATATTTCACGTCGGCAGAGGGGCGAGTTGAGAAAGTTTGAATTAGTTTCTGAGGGTCGTTTTGTAGAAAATGAAAATTATAAAGAAAAACCAAATTTAGCATTCGTATTTTGAGGGGAGAATACTTTTTAGCGATTATATATGTCTCTAGATTTAAACATGAATTATCACTCCTTCGAGTGACCCTCGAGAATCGATGTCAGGGACTAAATTACACCTCAATTATTAATATTGCCCTTAAGGGAAATCCCAAAGGCCATACAGCGATGAGAATTGTCTCTCGATCGTTATTTTCGATTAAAATTAAGGATTAGATTATCGTCTTTTGAGACACAATGACCCTCAAAAAGTGATATTGCTTTCTAAAATACTTTTTAAGCTTGATAAAGTGGCTAGTAACCCTTACAATTAGTTTATACCTTGTTTTAATAGTTAAATTGCAATTGGAACTTGTATAATTGCTATTTCCCTTCGATGTCATGACCCTCAAATTCCATCTAAACGGGATAGAATTCAATTTTTGCAACATTAAAAATAATTTCTCTGCTGCTAACTCCTGAACAGTGCTGTTAAAGAAATACTGTTATTACAATAAGATTTGGTTTATGCATTGACCCCCAAAAATAATACCGCCTTTTAAATAGGGAACAAAATAAAAACTAAATGCCTGTTTTTAGACCAAACCTCACATGCTTAATAATTGTTTGGTAAATACAAATCTAATTATGACCCTCAAATTTGTCTTTTGCGATAATTTTTTTGAATTAACCGTCAAACTTTGAATAATCGGTGTCAAGATGTCAGAAAAGCGGATTGATACACGACACTAAATGTAATATGTCTCATAAACGTATTAATGACCCTCAGATTTGTTTTCTCCCGATTTTAACCGTTTCTCTTCGGTATTAGGATGCCAGGAAAGCGGCTTGCGACACGACACTCGTGCTGGCGACCGCCAGCCTGGAACCGATCGGCAGGGTGCAGATGCGCACCCGGCGGACCCTCCGGGGTCACCTCGCCAAGATCTACGCGATGCACTGGGGTTCCGATTCGCGGAACCTAGTATCCGCCTCGCAGGACGGCAAACTGATCGTCTGGGACAGTCACACGACCAACAAGGTGCACGCCATTCCCCTAAGATCGTCGTGGGTCATGACCTGCGCCTACGCGCCCTCCGGCAGTTACGTCGCCTGCGGGGGCTTAGATAACATCTGTTCCATATACAGCTTGAAGACGCGCGAGGGTAACGTGCGTGTCAGTCGGGAATTGCCCGGACATACCGGTTACCTGTCCTGCTGTAGGTTTCTGGACGATAACCAGATAGTCACCAGTTCCGGTGACATGAGCTGGTAAGTAATCTCCAGAGATCGATTAGATTAACCGGTAAACCGTGAGTTGTGATTTCCAATTACAACTTCTCAGCGTCATCCCCCACAAACTCCATTTGAACGAGATACAATAGATTTTAGTGACCTTAAAAACCATCCCTCAAGTTTTTATGACCCCCAAGTGACATACCGGTCACAATTGACCCTAAAAACATTAATTTTAAACATGTTGTGACTCGTTACTTGTCATATAATTACAGTTTCCAACTACAAATTCTATTCCTGTTTGTTTTCATTTTGGGGTCATAACTAGCAGAAGTAAAATACATATTTTTTAAATTTCGATGGATCTGTAATTCTTGAAACTAGATTAAATTCAGCTAGAGTTCTTAAAAAAGGTTTGTATTCGTTGAGACTGTATGAGAGGGATATAACCCTCAAAAAATAATATTTGGGATTATCTCTATTAATTTTTCATTTTGTGTTTATAATCAACAGATCACGGCTAAAACATCGGGATTTGTAACTTTTTGTGGTGACTAGACTTCGTGCTTTTGTTTCTTGCGACCCCAAAGATCTACGATGACCCCACAAACGAATTTTTTGCTTTATGCGGGTCGCCGAAATTTATGTTTACTTTTGTTTCCCAGTGCCCTATGGGATATCGAGACCGGTCAACAGGTGACCTCGTTCTTGGGTCACACGGGCGACGTGATGTCGCTATCTTTATCGCCGGACATGCGGACGTTCGTGTCGGGCGCCTGCGACGCCTCCGCCAAACTCTGGGACATCAGGGAGGGCGTATGCAAGCAGACATTCCCGGGACACGAGTCCGACATCAACGCGGTGACGTTCTTCCCGAACGGATTCGCGTTCGCGACGGGCAGCGACGACGCCACCTGTCGGCTGTTCGACGTACGAGCAGATCAGGAACTGGCGATGTACAGTCACGACAACATCATCTGCGGCATCACAAGTGTCGCCTTCAGCAAGTCGGGACGTCTCTTGTTGGCCGGCTACGACGATTTCAACTGTAACGTATGGGATTCCATGAAGACGGAACGAGCGGGTAAGTTTCTGCGGGTCAAATTCGAACGAAATCGGACATTTTGTCGCATTCACTTGGGAGAAAATGATTTTAAACTTGGCCGAGTTATAACAAAAACCACCATTAAATTATTGAAAAATTGGGTCATTATTCATGTTGCGGGTAATTTGACCTTATACATTAAATTGTAATATATTCATTTTTCCTTCAAAACTTGGTTAAGTTATTTCGATGTGTTTAAACAAAATCACTAATTAGATTCTTAAAAATCGATCGTGAAGGTAATTGGACCTTAAACGTTAACTTGTAATTTCTTCAAAACGTGGTCGAGCTACCACCAATTAGATTGTTAAACGATGGGGTCATTATTGATCCTTTGAGGGTGATTCAAACATTCAAAACGTTTTGCCTCCTGGAATTCCAGAAATAAATTAATGACAAATACGCATAAAACATGTTTCTTTATCTTATCTATCACTATCTTAGTTTGAAAGGAAAATTTCTTGTCCGTTATCTGTCAATTTATCAAAAATGATCGATCAATGCTATCAACATCTAGTAATGTGTGTTTTAATACGGCGATATGCCTACGATTTAAATCTACAGGATTATTACTATTATTGGTTTTTAAAGTAACATTTCTGCCGTTTCGACTGTTTACGTTTCAAATCCGTTATTTTTAAACATTCCATTTTTTTAATTTATCCAACATAGTTTTACTAGCTTCGCCTGTAACCATTTTTTTTATAAATTTTCACATCGTAAAATATAAAAATTGCATTTTGCATAAGATACGAACCCTAATTATGACCCCATGGGGTAGGTGCCATTTTTTAAAATAAGCATCTGACGTGTATTTTATATTACTGAAAACCCCCTGAAAAATTGCGTTTTGAATAACAGGAATCGTCGTTATGACACCATGGTAGGGGTCATTTCTTTTTAAATAGAGGTTACGTGTGTTTTATATTGCTGAAAGCCCTCTTATCGTATTCTTATGTAAAATATAAAAATTGCGTTTTGTATAAAATAGAAACCCTAGTGACGACCCCACGATAAGGATTTACTTGATGTTCATCTTGTATCGCTACAAAAAAATGACCCATAAAATATAAAAATTGCGTTTCTCATAATGTACGAACCCTAATTGTGACCCCACCAAAAAAATTTTAGATGGATTATATCCGTACCAATTCTTAGGGGGGATAATTTCGGGAATAATTGCGTTGTTCCCGTCGTGTGAGGGTCTAAATCGATTGTTTATCCGATTCATTTTCTTATTACTTACGTCGGTATTGGAGAATATCCGAATTTAACATCTCCGTAACCGATTCTAGGTATCTTAGCTGGCCACGATAACCGCGTCAGTTGTCTGGGGGTCACCGAGAACGGCATGGCCGTCGGTACCGGCTCGTGGGACAGTTTCCTGCGTATATGGAATTAAGTGTTGCCGAAAATTCGGCGGCCAGGCCAGCTACAGCAGCCGGAAGAGGGCGACAGCTGCCGACAACACTACCACGAATTCTACAACCAACACAACAACCACAACTACCATCGCCACCCGCGGAAACTAAAACAACAACAATCGCTGAAGAAGAAACACAAGTACCACCAACAAAACAATAGTAAATACCGCGAATCCCAGATAAATTTATTGACCTCTACTTCTTCGACGTGATCTATAATTATTACTATATTTTACTTATACATAAATACCACAACACACTTTTTTTTTGAAAGACACGCGATACGAAAATTTCTGTTTTCGTATTCGTAATGGTTTGAATGCTTACGGTGTGATCCTTTGTTTAATGATCGTAAAGATGAATGAGGGATATGTCACAATACACAGCAACCGGTGCAAACTTTTGTCGAGGGAAGGAAATTGAGGTTTCATATCTTCGGCTCCAAAATTAAAACCCTGCGGTGTGTGTGTTATGATAACCTGAAATGCTTTTTTTTAATAGTCATATTTTAAAACTTGTCTTTAGTTGGAAGGTTTGTATTTGTTATCAAAATAATTATTTTTTTTAAAGGTATTTGTTAATGTTCGATGAAAAAGATGCATTATCCGAAAAGGTCGAGTGAATTTTTCGAGTTTATTATGTTATCGTATTTTATTAATAAAAACTGTATTTATTATTTTTTAATTGAATAATTTAGTTGTTAGTTTTATCATTATGTGATTCGGTCATACCAATAAATATCTAGTAATAATTAATATAAATATACAATATTAATAATAAACAATAAATTTATTTATTTATTTCTTTTATTTCATTTTATTTCATCGCAAGGAGAGGTACGTGCCATATATTATCGAATGGAAAGGAAAATATCATTAAAACCACTCGTAATTAACAAATACCTTGTCTCGTAACAACCGAAAGCAATCCTCGATTTCTTTTCCGACTCAAAAATGAACCAAATTGCATCGATATCAATCATGTCGCACACCCCCTTTCGGATTAGTATCATAGTGCAAATTTTTTTATTTTTAATCTAGTCGATAATAGTCAAAATTAACATACACATTTTAGAGTCCCGATAGTTTGAGCTGCAGCCCCATTACCTCTAAGTATCAAAAACTAGAAGTATACGGAAGACTATGGAAAGAAATAAAAAGAATTGTTATATGTCAGTAGTGTTATGGCAAGAGATGCTATCTGCCTGGGCGCGAAATTCTTTCCTAAAAAACGTGGCTTTTCGTTGTAACACTGGATCCCTTTCTCTTCATTGAATAAACCAACAAATTTTCGTGTTTTTCGAGATGAATTCTCTGCACAATTGTTTTGTCTGCAATATTGTTCAATTTTAAGCTGGTTTTGCACTTGCAATAACTTCTGCACTATATTCAATCGCAAGACTTTTTAACGTTTCACCTCCATCTAATCGTTGTATAGCTTTGAATTTCCTCTGCATCGAACTATATGGAATTATCGAGACTCAAACTATTGGGACTGTTACTGTATTCGAATCAAATCAACCTATTTTAACAATACTAACTCTTTCGATACTAAAATTATAGGTTATAATCATACGATATAAAAGGGTATTATAACATGTTTCCTTAAAATCCCCAATTGCCTAACTAAAACCGTGCTGGATAATTCTACGTGTGATTTATAACAAATCAACTTTAAACTACCTAACCCCTAAACCCAATGCGTTTTGAGATACTTCCACTTCTTCTATAATTTTGACATATGACAGATTCAAGTTTTTAAAAGTTTACCCGATACATAAATTATCAAAAATTGGTACCGAATATAAAATTCTAACGACATTCATGCTTAAAAAGATATTTCTTTCCGTAACAACTTTCATCGAACACATCCTTGTAAGGATACGTTACTACGGAATGTGTGTCGTGTTAATAATCTCTTGTAGGTTATCCGTAGGAATCTGTTAAAACAGTGCGTGTCATCTCGTATCAATAATGATAAAACAATCGAGGGAGGCTCCTTCTGTCCGGGGGTTGATTTCGGGTGTGAGAAAATCAAATGAAATGAAAGAATATGTGAACGTAACAAATAATATAAATATAATATTACATTTATATATATATATATACTGCCTCAAGTTTACATAATTAATTATTACAAGCAGGAATGATGAGATAAATAAATCAGTCTTACCAGAAAATCACTGCATATTTCGAAAAACAGAATTTATCCACGATGGTTCATAGTGATTGTAATAAACGGTCAAAACACTTCGTGTAAAGTATAAACAGCCGACTTTTAACATCTCAATTCACCACCTCACATCATAACGTGGTTATATGTAACTTGTAAAGACGTTCAAGGCATATCATGATTTGACAGATATATGGATAGGTTATGCTCATTCAAATGTATTTGAAACAACTAAAGTGGATGAAAAATGTTTAGATATTTTTACAATGGATTTAACACAAACGGTTTGTTTTAAAAACAACAATTTTTAACAACAAAGATTGTAAAATAAGACGAAGTCAAACGAAAACGCGTTGTAGAAATCCTATGTTGACGAAATGTCACTAAATCTGACATTACTGTGCGTTTGCTGAACGTCAAAAGTCGACTGTTTAGTTGCCAGAACTTATTACCAACATTGTGTGCATATTTTATTTGTTACTATCACAAACAAGTTTATTATTATTAACAATCGACAAGTGTATATATTATTAGGGGTATTTAAGCTACCTATGTAATATTAAAAAGAATAAATGAGGAATCGTTTAATCTTATCAAGAAGAAGAAAAAATTATTCATAAATATGACGTATGAGTGACAGATAAGGAGCTGAAAAAATTCCCCTAGATTCTAATGGATTTTGATGAAAACACTACGTCAAATCATATTTAACCAAAAAGAAAGATAAATATTTTGTTATATATAAATGAAGTTTTCAGAATTTAGATTCTTTTGTATCCGTATTTCATTTTTCGCATCCTTGTATTAACACTTAGATTTGCTTCCAATATGTATATAACAAAAAAAAACATTTTAATTGTGACATGGTGTAAAATCAATTTCCCCTAGATTCTAGGAATTTTTTTAAAAATATCTGGTGTCGTATAGTAATTTTGAGAGTGCATGTCGCAAAAAAATGATGAAACAAATATAATTAATAACATAAAATTATTGCTTTTTGCTTTTGTGGTCAAAATACGATTGGAAGATAAATAAATAATTAAAAAGATAGAAAAAAAGTATGTTCTATACTATATCGTAAGTTTTTTTATTACTCCTCTACTTTATAAAATATGGTGGAAAGAAAACAATACACTAATGACATCGTACCATTAATTATATTAACGATAAATCTGTTATTGTAACATTTAACGACACGCAAATGTATATTCAGCTATCCTTCACTGCATGTCTACTTCGACGGTGCCGCGTTTGTTCGGAATCGATCAAAAAATATTTTAAAAAATCAATTTTATCGACGCTAAACGTGACGGTAATATAAAAGGGCTCATTTGATCGATTTAGCTCAAACGTGGACGGTTCCTCTACTCAATTTGATCTCCGGAAGGGAGTAGGTGTACCAACTGTCGAAGTGGGGATATTTTATATGTATAGACAGACAAGAATAAGTTTAAAAATCGATAAAAACGTTTCACACGTTTATTTTTCTATTATTTTTTTTTAATTTCCCATAGGATTTTAAGGTGTATACATAATTACATAATATTATCAGTCGCATAATGTTTAATATTAATATAATAATAATATAAAATAATGTGTGGATGTTTTTGTATTATAAAGTTAATAATTAAAAAAATATATATATGAATGGATATAAATATTAAAATGTGAAACTGACAGAAGCAACAAGATTTCAGGCAAAATATGTATGTGTTGAAACGAAAACAAAGGGAGGTAGACGGAAAATACAAAGGACGTTTTACGAATTTTCGGTATGGAAATTCGACAAATTACATATTTAATAATCTAATTATTACTATAAAAGAAATATACGGACAACAAACTTCAAAACGGGCACAATAGCGAATATATAATTAAAATAGCGTCTGTTTTTATAAACTATAATTTATTCAAATAATCCGCCATTTCCTCGTATTTATTATTTGACATTGACATTTCTCATTGTCGCATTGTTAAATAAGAAAAAGAACTAAGAAGGCGTCGCTTTTTTGACATTAATTTTTGACGTTTATAAACGTCAAAAAGTAAAAAACTGAAGTACTATCGCACTTAAACTATTTATCTTTGATATATTTGTAAGTATTTCTTTTTGTTTCTTTTTATATCGTTGAAAACTGCGCAAAGCAATTATATTTTCCTTTTCACACGCGTTTAGTAGTGTAGATTGTAATTATCTCATCATCTTTTTTTATTGTTATAAATATTATTACTATTTTAACGATTATTACTATTACAATTGCGATTATTTTTACTACATTATTTCAAATGAAAAAAAAATGCGTATATTGTATGAATTACTTATAATAGTGAAATGTATGTTATTGTAATGTACGTAATGAAAAATAAAAGTATAAAAAATAATCTTTCTTTGTCTCCCAATCCTTTCAAACCAGATTTTTTTCTTATAAAAACTGATTTCCCAAGTAACTTAAACAACGACCCTCGTACAATGTAAATTTAACAGTTACGAGGGTAACACGTTAAATAAATACGTTGTAGAGTGTCAAAAATGAAATGTCAAAATTTTTTAATTTGAAAAAGTATATATTTCGTTTTAAATATGTCGAAATTTTTTTTTCTTGCAACTCTAAACGTCTTCCTTAGAGGCCAATTGCATTTCCAAACTGCAAGTGATGTCCCTCTTCACAATTGGCAATGTTTCTGTTAGATCTTTCTTCGTTGCTTCAATATCTGGTACGTTTCCACCTTCAATCTCATATTCACAACGATCTTTCTTCATTTCTACGATTATTTTCACATCACCCTTACCTCCATCTTCAATTACTTCCTCGTTGGGGCCGTCAACTTGGATTCCCTCAATTTCCATCTCGATATTTCCAATTATTTCTTCGGCACGGTTACCGGAATCATCTACCTCAGTCTCATTAAGGCATTCTTCGATAAGTTCCTTCGCTTCTTCAATATAGTTTACCACTTCGCCTATGTTCTCGTTTCTACCATCAATCTTTTCACGCCCATCTTCCTCCTCTTCTTCACAGCTCGAATATTCTTCCTCCCGGTCGGTCTTACCGTTCTGTTTCTTCACGTATTGATCCCAATAATCGTTGTACACTTTCATCAGCTCGTTGTATTTGCTATCGTATTTCGATTGCATATCTTGCAATTCTTGCGAAAATGATCGCATACCTTCCCTAAGCATGGAGATACTATTGCAGGCTTTCACCGAATTGTCTTGTTCGGTGTCTTCATCTTCGGCAGTCGGGGACGAATCTTTGACATTTAAAATATTCTCACCGCGTTGCTCAAAGACCGAATAACTTTTTGACAGTTTCAAAGCGTTATAGATCCTGGGCGATTCTATATCAGAAGCCGAGGTGCGATGATCACGCATCTTCACGTAATCTTCATAAGATGACGATTTCGTCAGAGGTTTTCCTTCCTCCAATTTGGTCTTTTCGTTCGAATTTAGCAACATTTCATAGCTCCCTATGGTGAAGTAGTCCTCGTCTTCGGGTGTCGGCCTTCGTATGGGCTGCAAGATAATCTGATTCTCGGTTTTCTTCTTCAATTGCCAACTTAACAATTCCCTTATGTCGTTCAGATCCTTATTCATGTTTAGGAACACCTCCCTGTTGCTAGTACAAGCTGGTTCTTCGCTTAGAGGTATCGCGTCCTTAGAAACAACTTCCTGCGGATCCTTCGGATCTTCCAAACAAGAAATGTTGCTGCATTCCATTTCTTCGGCATTGTCCAGGGCTTGATAATATCGTTGATCATCATCGTCTTCGTCGGTTTCTTCAGATGAAGACGAAGATTCATTTAAACCGTTGGCATATATTTGCACTAAAGTCTCGAAGTCTTCTTCCTGCTTTCTTCTATTTGACGTCTCCGTTGCAAGTGGATTTTGCGCAGAAATGTCTGCAGTGGTGTTCTCTTCAACTTGTTCGTCGATCGGAGCTTGTAAAACCCCCGTAATTGTTTGAGAGTCCTTTGGTAAAATTTCCGTAAATTTGTTTTTTGAAAGTTGTGATTCTTCATCTAAATTATCTTCATTTTCTTCAATTCTCTGAGTGGTGCTATAATAATATTTTGATTAGATACATTTTGGTTTAATGAAGATTTAACTTACCTCAAGTCGACTTCATTTAAACAAACCGTTTGTTTGTTACTTTGAAGATCTCCACCCAATACATTTTCTTCGGCTTCTTCCGATGGTTTTGAAGATATATCATCATTTCCTCCAAATTCCTCCAAGGAACTACAATTGTTGTCCTTCGAAGTTTGTTCTTGTATCAAATTATTATCAAAGTCTTGTTTTGAAGATACCGAAGCAATTTCTTGGTGATTATCTTCTGAGTTGAATTCTTCAGAAGATTTCGGTTGTTGCTCAGGCGTTGTATCTTCAGATTTTTCTAGGAAACTACAATAGCAAAAATTTTAAATGTTCAAGCTATTCGTATAGGATTTGATTGTGTAGTTACCTCATAACAGCTCTAGCGATGTCGCTAATTTCTTCGCCGTCTTCAGAACGATCTATTTCCTCAATCAACGGTTTCGGGTCGATTTGATCTTCATCGTCTTCAATTATAACTCGTCTATCCACTTCCCTGATCGACATTTCTTCATTTTCATTTGGTGCTTTCACTATATTATCTTGGGCTTTCTTCGAATTTGATTCGCTTGGATCGATTTCTTCGACTAGTCTTTTTGTGTTGTTCCTCCTGCGTCTTTTGCGCTCGAAGTCGAAGATCCTCTCTCGGTAATCTTCATAATCTTCGTCGGTTTGCCTGTCCTTCATGAAATCTTCACTTTCTTCGCTCGAAGACTGCGTTTCGCTGCTTGTAGAGAGTATTTCCTCGTCCTCACTGGCGTGTCCATAATCGTAAGGCTTCTCGGACTCTTCTTCTTCTTCGTCCAGCGGATCATCTTCTATTGGTAAATTGTTTATGTTACACAGAGAAGAGGTTGAAGAAGGCGGATTTGTATTATCTCCACCATTTTGGGGCCTTTCTTCTTCCATGCCTTCGTAATACAGTCCACGCATTTGAGGATGATCAAATGAGTGTTCGGTTTCACTTTCAGAGTCATGGACTGATGTTCCCATGCCGCTGTCTGTTGTCTGCTGATGCATCTCTTCACGCCTTGCGTCTCTCATCGCTACTAGAGCTACAAAAAAAGACATAATAGTTGTTTTTATAAGATTATTTCGTCTATGCGGTGGTACCATTGACGCTATCCATAATCCTCTGTCTTTCCCGTTCTATCCAACGCTGGCGTTCAGCATTTTCTTCAGTGACTCCTCCCCTTTCCCTAGATAAACAAAGAAAATTGTGTAAATAGAAACTATGGCGCAGTTTTTAGGTTTACCAAGCTTCCGCGCATGCCCTTTCCCTTGGGAAAACAGGTCTATCATCGAGGTATTTCAAGTCTTTCTGCAAAATAAAGAATTCTGGTAATACGCAAGTGAAGACCAATTTAAGCTTACACAAGCTAATATCATGGTTTTCCTATACGATGGCACTTTTCTTATGACTGGGTTTCCCATCAAATTCAACACTCTCAGACTGGGCATGGCTTCCAACACTTTCACGAGTAAAGGATCGTCAATATGATTATTTGACAGGTCCAAAACTGAGAGTTCCAGGAGCTTTTCCAAATGCTCGACGTCTTCTAGAGATTCTAGATAGTTATTGGCTAAATTTAACGTGTGTAAAGTCGTTATACAATCTAGAAAAGACCGAATATAGTCACAGAGGTTCCTAACGTAAAAGGAACACATTCTATATATATAAATAGAGTACCTAAATTCTCAATCTTCCTAATTTGATTGTGTGACAAATTCAGAGTGTCTAACATTACACAATGCTCTAAATTCTCGATTTTTCGTATCAAATTATAATGTAAGAAGAGACTGCGTAGTATTTGTTGATTTTCCAACCCGCTGATTTGGCAGATTCCATTATTTTCTAACCACAAGCATTTCAAGCCCGTGTACTCCTCGAGATTTTCAATCCTGGAGAAGCCCTTGAAATGTAAATACAGAACGTCGTTCAAATAAGGCGTGGCGTATAATTTTTGTTCTTTACAGTGCTTTACAATGTATTCTTTGGTCATTCTGTAAATAAACGGGTCATATATATGTCCTAAAAAGGGGAATTAATTTAAATTTACCTGGGGCCTTTACATAGTTTACTTAACGGAGATTCCTCTTCCTTTTTTGTATTCTCCTTTATTTCCACTTTAGATTCTGTTATTACAGACATGGTGTATGTCTAAATTATTGACAAATCTTTAAATTCGCCTCGATTTATAAAAAAAGTTATTTTATAGATCAAACAATTCGAATTTCCTGCCTAGCAACTGCGACCAATCGCCGTCCATCTTTCAAGATGAAAATCGACCAATCAAAATCCGCAATCGCCATTTAAAATTAGTTTTTAGGAGGGAACCTGTCAATAATAAATAATTTAAGTTCCAAGCCGATTTAAATCCTATTTCGGTCGTTGCAAAAGAACGAAATAAAATTTAAAGATGCCGTGCGAAATGATAACGTTACAATTGGGCCAATGCGGGAATCAAAGTAAGTTGAAAATTGTGTGACGTGAGGTTATGCACTGTTTAATTTCATTTAACAACCTTTTTTGTAGTTGGATTTGAATTTTGGAAACGCCTATGCGCCGAACACGGGATAAATCCCGAGGGAATACTCGAAGATTTTGCCACCGAAGGCGTAGATCGTAAAGATGTGTTTTTCTACCAAGCAGACGACGAGCATTACATTCCCAGGGCTGTCTTGCTCGATTTGGAACCAAGAGTTATTAATACAATAATGAATTCACCATATTCTAAATTATACAATCAAGAAAACGTGTTCCTATCGAAGAATGGAGGTGGAGCCGGTAATAATTGGGCAAGCGGATATTCGCAAGGCGAGAAATTGAACGAAGAAATCTTCGATATAATCGATCGAGAAGCTGATGGTTCCGATAGCTTGGAGGTAAGTACCCAGTTAATATAAATAGTTTTTGGTTGCATTTAAGTGGGTTTTAGGGCTTTGTTTTATGCCATTCAATAGCTGGAGGCACGGGGTCAGGTATGGGGTCGAATATCTTAGAAAAGTTATCTGATAGGTTTCCAAAGAAATTAGTTCAAACTTATAGTGTTTTTCCCAATCAGGATGAAATAAGGTAAAGATTATTTTTGTTACGGAAATAAATTTCAGTTAACTAACATATTTTTAGTGATGTCGTCGTTCAACCTTACAATTCCTTGCTTACGCTAAAACGTTTAACGAAATCAGCCGATTCTGTCGTAGTCCTTGATAATACAGCTCTGAATAGGATAGCCGCCGATCGATTACGTATACAAAACCCAACGTTTACACAAATCAATAGTTTGGTTAGTACGATAATGTCCGTTTCGACAACTACGTTACGTTACCCGTCTTACATGAACAACGATCTCATGGGTTTATTAGCGCCTTTAATTCCAACACCGAGATTACATTTCTTAATGACTGGTTACACCCCATTGTCCACGGATACCGATGAAGTCAGCGTGAGGAAAACTACGGTTTTAGATGTGATGCGACGATTATTGCAACCGAAAAATATGATGGTCTCGACGACGCAAGATAGGAATTCCCAGCATTGTTTTATATCGATACTAAATATAATACAAGTAAAAAAAAATTATTATGCGAATTTTGTGCTTCACATTCGTTAAAACTTGATCGGTATTTAGGGTGAAGTTGATCCTACGCAAGTACACAAATCTCTCCAGCGTATACGTGAAAGAAAATTGGCACAATTCATCCCCTGGGGTCCCGCGAGTATTCAAGTAGCTCTTTCTAGGAAGTCCCCCTATATACAAACTGCGCATCGGGTCTCTGGACTAATGTTAGCAAACCACACAAATATTAGTTCGGTAAATGAAAAATTTATGTTTTACGTTCGCTTAATTTGAACGAAATTGGTTTTTATAGCTATTCGAGAGGGCATTGCAACAATATGATAAGCTACGTAAAAGGGAAGCTTTCTTAGAACAGTTTCGTAAAGAAGAAATGTTTAAGGACAACTTAAACGAACTGGACGATAGCCGTGAGGTTGTGCAGGATTTAGTCGATGAATACGTCGCAGCGACAAGAGCCGACTACTGCAATTGGGAGCAGACATAATTAATTTGGGAAAATAGTACCTCCCGTGTTCAGTTGTCGATGTTAACAATTAATCTTTTCTACTCGAATACAATTATAGTTGTTAGTTTTTTGCACTGTAGCCATTTGGTATATTTAATTATTTCTAACTCGTTATTTATATATTAAAAGTATATATTTAGTTGTGCCATTTTTTATAATTATTACATGTGTAAAAGAGTAATAAACTACGTTAATTAACTGAATTGGATTTTTCTTCGCATTACCTAGTTCAAATCTGGCGCTAAAAATCCCCTTCATTCGCTTTAATACCAGGTAGTGGGCGCTGCGATCTGTATATGCGAAAATACCGGCTAATATAAATTCATTTCAATAGAAACGGGATTAAAATCTCTACAATTTGAATAAATTACCAATATCAATGTGTAAACATTGAGTATCGTTAAGAAAAAGACAATATTGCTGCAATTTGGAGCTCTGCGCACTACCATAAACAAGAGTTTGTTTCTTTATTGCTCACCATTACATTTTGTCACATACATAATAGTAAATAACTAATACTTAGTAGCCACACGAGTTATTTATGTTATTTTTGGTAATTTCCCTCCTTTCTACCCTCTAAAAATATATATATATATATATAATTTCCTGTTGGTTGGTATACCCATCTGCTGTACGATTGCTTTTGACGTTTGAAATTTCAAGTGACCACTCTTGAAAAACTAAATTGTTCTAGAGTAGTACAAAAATATTTTAAGTAAAATATGTATGTATAATTCATAATTCGTTAGCTGTGGTTCAAAGAAGTCATAAGATTCTGGGCTTCTATATAATTCTAACTCGATTGACATAAACTAGTAAAATAAAAACACAATTCTAACCTAATTTGTATATATCTCACTTTACTCTCACAGCAGTTTAAGAACAGAGCCAGTAATTTTATTTGCACAAACAAAAAATTTGAGTTGTAAAATATAATTATAAACGAACTGATAATTTTATAATGTAATTTAGCGGTGAAATAGTCATAAAATGAAAAAACAGGCACGAACAAGCGTTTGCCAATTGTACTTCTATTACAGATTCATATCTATCCCGCTCTAATAGATGTGATTTTTAAAATTCATACAAATGTATCTAATGCGAAACTGTAATTCTTTAATAATTGTTAATAATATGTTATTTCAATTTAAGATTAAATTCATTTTCATTCAAATTTCATAAAATGGTATCTGGCTGAACGTACTTCAATTTCATGACGTTCGTAGTTGAGCGCAGTGATGCGACATTATGGCGGTCGGTTTGTCAAAATGTTCACCCGTCCAATCAAAACAACATTGATTTCGTGGAAATGAACGGTCGGATGGTTCGCGAAGAGCACGGTGTTCGCTAGACAAGAGGATTCGCGCAATGGCAGCCGCGCTAGAATCGCCCATCAGCGAGAGCGACTGGGTGGAGTTCTGCGAAAGACACGCCACGGCAGCCGCACAGGATTTCTCCAAGAGTTGCGTGCAATACATCTCGCGAACGTTACACGAAAGCATGCGGGCGACGATCAGTCACAAGGACTTCCTGCGGAAATTCGTGGAGTGCTTCAGCGAACAGTTCGAGAAGGACTTCTGCAAGAGGCGCCTGGCGCAGACGAACAATAAAGTGGTTAACGGTACCAATAATGAGGAGTTAAACGATGTTTCGGACATCGAAGAGGGCTCGCCGAAGATGCATCATAAACACTTCCTTAGAAGGTGAAAATATATGTGTTGAAAGCGACCGTCACTAACGTCGTAACAATTTTGCAGGTTCAGCTTTAAAATGTTACGAAAGGGAAGGGATCTGTTTCATAAGCAACATTCGGACGACTTGGACCTGTCACACAGCAAAACTAAATTGGCCAAAATCGTTGTCGAATGCAGGAAAGACGGTACAGTCAATTACTCGACCCCCGAAAGTTTAGATCAACCAGGAGGACCTCCGAAATGGGAGAAATGTCGCTTAGCACTGATAAAAGCTGTAGGCGGATATATGTTAGAGTTTTATTCCCCTCCGAAAAGCACAAAGGTTAGTTTTCCTTCACAATGAATAAATATTTCCTTATTTAAACGATTGTAGCCACGTAGCGGTGTATTTTGCGCCCTAATAACTGAAGCACGTGAAACTACGGCACTCGAAATGCCCGATCATGAGAACACATTCGTTTTGAAGGCAGTTAATAATATGGAGTTTGTGATCGAAGCTCAAGACACCGACGATATGAGGTAAGTACAATTTTTATCTTATTTGCATTTAAAATTGGGTGAATTTAAAAACTCTTTTATATTCCCGACAGATCATGGTTGGCAACGATACGTTATTGTATGAAAGCGACGCCGGGACCAGATGGTACTTTGGGAGCTGGCGATTATACGAATAAGCAAGATTATCACGGCGATCCCCCTGAAGTGCCACCAAGACATATGTCCGGAGGCCGAGCTGGTGATCGGCTATCGTCTAGTAGTAACTTCGAACTATCACCACAGTCCGATGGGAACGGAGGTATATTTTGATTTATAACTATAAGATTTCTTGTGCAACGGTTGTTTTTTATGCAATTGCAGGTAATGAAGCGGATATTGGACAGACTTTGCGGAAAGAATTTTGGTTCCACGGTACGCTGGGGAGATCTGAGGCAGCGCAGTTAGTTTTGCACGAAGGGGCAGCTGGCCATGGACTGTTTTTGGTGCGACAAAGTGAGACTAGAACGGGGGAGTTTGTCTTGACTTTTAATTTTCAAGTAAGTCAAAATTTCTTTTATGTTTAGATATTTTCGTTTTTTTTCGATGAAATTGTTTTGCAGACAAATGTTGAAAATTCAATGAATATTTTGTGTTGCGCATAGATAATATGGCGATATTTGATTTGGTAAAAGTCTAATTTATTTAACAAATCACTAATAACAGAAATAATCGATAACTAATAAGAATATTCCACTATTAAATTAATGTTCTGAATATATATAATCAAATAACTTAAATTACCTACAAGGGTGTTAGCTCAGCTTTGTTTCAATTCTGGATAAAATTGATCCAATTCTTTCGGTCTACTGCCATATTCTTCGATTCCAATCACGTTTTTCCTTGTCTTCGTGATATGTCCGAAACTGTATTATCCAATGTCTCCTTGGGTCGTCCTCTACCAGCTCCCTCTTTTATCACCACATACAATAACGTGCTTAAATTTATTTAAATAACCAAAAAAAACCTTATGTTTAGTAAACACGTGGTATTCAAAAAAAACGAACTGGGTCCCAAAACAGAACCTTTAGGTACTCCAAAGTTAGCATCTATGCTTGAGCATATGGCTGTTTCGAATGAAAACTATAATGTTTTGACGATATGTGAATGTTCAAAAAAAATGGCGTCTAAATAAAACAAATAAATCATTTAATTTATGTTTTTATCCATTCAGGGTAGAGCTAAGCATTTGCGCATGACAATAAACGAACAAGGCCAGTGCCGAGTTCAACATTTCTGGTTCCAAACCATCTACGAGATGCTCGAGCATTTCCGCCAACAACCGATACCTCTCGAGAGCGGTGGCAATTCCGACGTCACCCTCACCGATTACGTCGTCAATCCGAACGCCCGCAGCCAATTGCAGGGCTCTATCGGCCGGGGCGCAGGGCACGCCGGCGGTACTTCGGCAGGAGGCGGGACCACCTCCGTATCGTCGAGTAGTGGGGATAGACGACTAGTTCCACCCATACCAGAGATACGACACGTGAGATAATAATTTTAAAACCAACTTGTCTGTGTTCTTTACCCCAAACTATTTTTTTTTTGTTTGTTTCAAATGTTTTTTCTTGTCGTTTTCGGATACATGCAATTCTAAAGAAGATAAATCTAATGAATCGGTGTTAGGATCCGAAATTGTTTACGGGTTTAATTCGAAAAACAATTCTTGCATGTGTTACGTTCAATTTATTTTGTATATTTATATGTATATATAATTAATGATACTAAAAGGATAAATTAACATAAATAAGTGTTCAGAATCTTTCGATGTTACTGTTATCGTAAAGTACAACTTTTTGCTCTATCTTAATTTATTTTATATATTTAATTTGTAATGTCCCCCTTATAGTCCCTTAATCGTCAGCATCATATTTCGATGCGAAGGCATGATATTAATCAAATCGAGTAAATAAGTGAGAATCCGTACCAGCATACATAAAAATATAACAGATACAGTTGAACTCCCTAACTCGAAGCACCAAAACTCCCAGAAAAACTTACAGATAGAAGGATTTTTAATTTCAGTATTAATTTATTTAATACGAGGCACAATACAAATACATAGGCATAGAGTTCGTACATAGAAATGCATATACCTACCTACATACATAAATTGGAAACTAAATCGAACTATGCATTAATTTATTTTATTTTAGAAAAGTAATCAGTAATAAATTTTTGTTTACCATTAATCGTCTTGCTTGATTCATATGTTTTTTCAATTTTATTGACTAATGCTTAAGTAAAATCTGAAGTTATCACGTCTGCAATAAAATAACTCTTCAGTTTTAAACGCTTGCACAACCTCTCCTACTGTTTCATCATTGACACCAGTTGATACACTTTCAAGTATATCCTCGTCCATGGGATAATCTGTAGTTAAGAAATTGCTGTCTATTTCACTAAAAGCATCGAACGATACCTTCTGAATATACCTCAATTCATGTTTGAAAATCTTGCCTTAGTTCAACAACTAATCCTTCATTTCCATCGCGTAACCTCTCTCAACTGAGCAAGCGGAATTGTGTCTTCTTTATCGTCTTCCTTACCAAAACCAGCCTTCTTAAAACAATTTTGAATAGCTTTTTGACTAACATCTACATTCCATGTCATGGCAATTTCTTTCACACAATCCAATTTTCAGAATTCTCCGTTTCTAGTGATCTTTAAAACCTGTTATGACATCTTGATCTAAGGGCTGTAATTTGCTGGTTGCGTTTGATGGGAAAATTTGAAGATTAATGGCCTTCAATTTTTGTAGTAATCCAGGATGAGCGTGGCAATTATCAATAAACATTAATATTTTTCTACCTCCGTTAAAAAATTGTGTGTCTAGTTTATTAATTTTTCGAAGATATCAGAAGTCATTCGTGTTGCTTTGGCAATTTACTGGTAGCCACTTTTATCCTCTAAAAACACTTAGGCTTGGCCCTCCTTCCGATTACTAGAGGCTTTGATTTTTCTGTGCCGTTCATATTTGTTGCAAAGAGACAAGTAACGCGTTCTTTGCTATTTTCACCACCATAACATTTATCACTATCGAAAGCCACAGTTTTCTTAGGTAAACATTTAAGGAATAGCCCTGTTTCGCCGGCATTGAATATATTATTCTTGTCATATTGTTCCAAAATTCCAATAACACATATTGAAGCCAATTATTTCTTAAATTTGTCAAACCAACTGGTGCTAGCCTTAAAATTTGTTGCATCTAATTGCTGACCATATTCCAAAGCTTTTTCTTGTAAAAGTGGTTCTGACACAGAAATATACTCAGTCCCCGTACATCGCTCAAATGTCTGATTACACATTATAACCTCTATCGCTACTTCCCCGAACTTTGTCCCTAACTGCGCTCGCCTTCCTGAAAACTTGGCAGTTAGAGAAATTCAAGTTGGTGAAAATTAAAATATACGTAAACTTAATAGATAACTTACGGGGCTACGAAAATATTCGACTTAAAAAAAAATTCGAGTTAGCGGAATTCAACTGTACTTGATTTTTATTATCGTAGTTCTAAGTGCCCAAGATAAATATTATTATTTGTACGAAACGTCTCGAATAGGAGAATCTCAATATTTTTGTACGAGTATTACATTCTATTATTCAAATCCGGTCTCGAACAGAAATTATCCTTTCCGATAGAAATGCGTATCTTTTTCCGATGCCACTGTTTTATGTTTATAATTATTGTACATTGTGCGTCTGTGAGTGTTTTTTGTGTCCTTCCTGTATATAAATGTTTCTCTATTTATTAGTTAGATGAATTAATTAATACGCAATATGATATTTTCGAACCGATACGTTTACAGTTTGAGATTGAATCTTCTACGGTACTTTTTTTATATTCCCCCCAGCGTAGCTTTATTTTGCAGTCTCTATAATTTATAAATTAACTAAAGGATTACATACATGGTTTCCGATAACTAAATGTGAATTTATTGTAAATTCTATGAAGCTATGATACTATTTACTATATATATTATTTGTAAAACAAGATATTAGTTAATGAATAAATGGAACAAAACTCTGGTATTTTTTTATTATTATATTTTTTACTACTTACACACATCGATCGACCACGAAAGCAGAGGATAAGGTAAGATCGTAACACATCAAACTACACATACACCGAACAGTATTTTTTTCAGGGGCAGTGTTGATTTTTGTTTGTGGTAACCTGTTTTTTGTGCCTTTTGTTACTGTTACTTAATGAAAGAAGCTATTAAAAAAAAACAGAAACAAATACTATTGAAGTAATCACGGACACAGACTGGAGATTTTTCTTTACAGGTTCAAACACACAACGGTAGTGTACGGACTCAGGAGACAACGCTGGAACAAATTAACGAAGCCTCGAGCAGAGCAATCGAAAACCAATACAGTTTCGTTTAGGTAATCGGAAAAGAGGTATTTAAATTTGAAACAGAGGTTTGAATAGCCAAATCAATTCCTACTTAAAAATCAAGTATCTCGATAAGTCTGCAATATACCACACAAAAAGCCAATAAGTATTATGTATGAGGGCCCATATAGTTCGTTCAAAGTGTATAATCGTTTAAAAATGATGTAACTGTTGTTAACGTACTTATTACTATTATATTTATAATTAAAACAAATCAGTATTGTGTTCTATAATGTATTATACGATAGTCATTGGTCATAGTGAATTAAAATCAATTAAATATATAAATCCAGAAAAAAAAATCAGATAAATATAAACTAAATATAAAAGAACTATTTTAAAAATGAAATATAAATTGTTGATAATTTATTTGATCAATAAAGCAAGAAATAATCGTGTTTTATTCTTTATTTATTAGAAATTATACGATCTAATTGCATGTAATAAACAAGTGATTCAGAATTAAAACAGAAGTTAATTTACGGATACTGTTTTTGTAACGGTACAAAAAATCCCGTTTCAGGTAAGTCTTGTTTACAACTTTTACGATAGATGACGCTGATAAAGGATTAATCACCTTTACCTAAATTGGAATATGTACTAATACAAAACAACTTTATTCCTAACACAATTACCCTCATTTTAAAGTCAAAATATGTCCCAAAATAAAAGAATTTCATTTACACGTGACAAACAGAAGTGCTTTATGATTAAATTAAATCAAGTTAATTTAGGGAAACTGTTTGTGTAACGGTACAAAAAGTCCCGTTTGAGTTGTCAAATTCACAACCTACGATAGATGACGCTGATAGCATTTGAAGTTCTAAAAATCGCAATTTTATTCACGCGGTAAATACCGAAATATGTAGCAATATAAAACAATTTCATTATACAAATCTCAAACACAATTCCTCTTATTTTAAATTCGAATATTTACCAAAATCAAACAATTTCGTTCACCAACCCTAAAGACAATTCGCCTTTATTTTATTTTACATTATCCTTTCTGACATAATTTTAAGCAACTCGACGAAATGCAAATCGCTCATTTCTTCCGTAGTAACACGTCCCGTTATCTCGGCTAATTTTAATGCTAATACGTGTTCGCACATTATAGCGTTGGACGATTCTAAAACGTCCTTCTTAAAAGTATCACAGAAGCAGAAATTGATCGATTCATACAATCTGAAATGCTTACTCCCTTTCCTGAGCACATACAAAGGTCTATCAGAGTCCTTGGTGTGGTAGCGAATAATTTTGAATTTATCCAAGATATCTAAGGCTTTCTCCAGGCTCGTATCGTATATCGAATGTAATTCTCGTAAGATTTCATCTGTAACTAAAGTGTGTCTAAAAAAGGAAGTTTTAAAAATCAGGTGGTAAACTCACAGCTGCTGTTACTCTTGTAATCGATTTCAGCTTTTTTTAAAACTTCCTCTCCTAAGAGCGGCAGCAAATTGTTTGCCCTAAAAAATTAATTTAAGCGTTAACCCTTTTACGTATAAGCGTTAAATGGGATAGCTCAACTTTTCCATATTTGTTTGTTTACATTCATAGATTACCTAGTGACTTCAATTTGTTACTAGAATCAGCTAGAATGAATGTTTTTATCCCGAGGACTTTCACTAATTTCAATTCTTTTGCGTCTAATTTCAGTGCAGTATCGCCGGAGGCTTTATTTGATATGTTACGATTTTAATTTTCAATATTAGGGTGTTTATATCTCCTTAGATCGTTTTAATAGTTAAGTACCTTCATATCTGCTTTATACGGACACCAGTGGTTGTTTTAAAAAGAAATTTCGATAGTGACCCTCACTATGTACGGTTGATAAACGGTATTAAAACGGGATTTCGCTCCGAAAATGTAGGGGTGTCAAACAATAGCGTCCTATTTTTAATAGTGTTTTTAAGTTTCTTTTTCGCGCTTTTTTTAAATTAATCGCATATCGTTTTTTATTATACGAACAGTAAGTATTACCCTTTTATATTAAGGCATGAATATAGAGAACCGCCGAAATTATTTAAGAAATCGGTATTTGACAATAGTCTCGTTTTCATTTTAGATGGACTATGCCTCCTACTGTTCAAACGCTCAGACGCCGGAAGATTCGGGCCTGGGCGAATCTTCCAGGTATGAGTCTAATTCAACTTCCGCCTCTTATACACCGACTACCTCTCTACTCACATCACGTAAACGTAAATTAGAACGGGTAATCTATAAATGTCACAGTATCAAGTATACATCCAATGTAGACTCGGTAGAATCATCACCGTGGATTAAAAACCCGGCGATTCTGTCGAGTACGTTAAATGATTCTATCACGACGGCTGTAGAAAATTGCAAATTGGGAAATTACTCCAGTTTAAACGATACCAGGGCGGACACCTCGTTTCTTAGAAATGTGACGGAGCCGACGACTCCCAAAAAATGCTCAAAGAGTAATCACGGCTACCATAATAGCGCATCATCGACACGTCTAAGTCCGTTGCTGAAGTTGGGATCTCCCGAGCGGAATGAGATTATATATCCAAATCTGCCAAATTTATCAAGCCTTAGTGAGAGTAAACGGTGCTCCCCCGCGAAGAAACGGCTTTTTGTGCCACAACGTAAGGACCCTGTCTTATTGTTTTGCAAGGAAAAGAATGTCAGTCACGTGGTGAAAAAGATATTCCTATTTTTAAAGGAGAAAGACTTGTATAGTTGTTCAAAAGTTAGTAAGACTTGGAAACGCCAAATTATGCAAGATAAGCAGTTGAAATTGAAGCTGCAAGCGTTTGTGAATTATCAAATAATAAATAAAGAGAATAATTTCGAGTCGCCAGTGCCTATTACGGGGATCATGAGCAGTTTTTGCCATTCAATCAAGCAATCGACGCCAGTGCAGCCAATGTCGAAGATTTACGAGGTAAGTTGATGAATTTTTTGTTTTTAAATTTGGAATTTAACGGAAAATTGTTATTTAGATACGAAATTCACTTACCGAGGATCAACATTTAGAAAGATGCTGGTGCTGTAACAAACCGGAGGCGATAGTCGAGAAAAACATCAGCCAATGTACGAATTTGCATTGCGGTGCTATACGGTGCTTAAAATGCAACAGTATCTCGACTAGGGGACCGGAGAATTTTGTCGACAAGTGCCAACAATCACAGTTACTCATGGATAAACCCCCGTCCCGGCATTCACTCCTTAACAGCCCGATGCGGTGTCAAAACGTGGACGGTCTCTCCCCATTTTTCCTGGACGATTCAGCGAACGTCTCGCAAACTTTGAACTCCTCCGGTTATCTAACGGATCAGGAGCTATCGCAAAATTCCCGCAGATATTCGGGTTCGTTCGCGAAGGATAATCGTTTGAACATTTCGCATGTGTTGAAACCCTATAACATGAATATCGAAAATCAACAGTATAAAAGCTGGGACAGACGGAATTCTGTTTGCCCGGTTATTACATTGAAGAAACGGGAAGAAATTATAGAACCGTCCAGTCCTCCCAAGGTGAAGCACGTTGCCGGCACAATGAAGAGTAAGAAGATGCTGAAACGGCTCAATATATAGCTGATCTCTGTGATTTTAATGCTTTTTTAATATGGTTATGTTTCATTTTATTATCGTTTAGTGTTAGTTCTGTAGCTACTTAAATACTTTCTACGGTTATTTACACATAATGTAATAGGTTGAAGTTTGTTACAAGAGAATCTTGCATTCCAATTCGTAAGTATGTAAAATTTTATACAACTTTCTCACTTTACGAGTAAATATTTTTTACGTAAAATTAAAGTGTTTTATTTGCGCTAAATGTAAAGAAAATCAACTGAAATTCTAAAGTGGAAAAAGGGAAAACGAATAATTTATATAAATTTTACACTTAAACCATCCCCAAGTGACGCCTATGTGCACAGTAGATGGGACAAACTGTTATTTTCAAATAACGGTTATCACTGCGACGTTATTCTTCAATAACCGTTATTCTAAACAGTTATCGTTCTCGGCGCTTTGGGTATGCTATACATAATAACTATGGGATATATTCAGTTCTCTAGATGGAATATCAAACATTTCGCTGTTGGGATTGCTTACACATAAATACATTTAAAGAAAGAAAAACACCCAAAACAACTAGCCGAAAAGGAGAATATAAGGTAAACACGTTTAAGAAATAGAAATGTATATCGAATTATTAACTTAAAGAAAGCGTTAGGATAGTTTCTAATTGAAATTCGGTTATATCGAAAATAATGCTTATATTGCTTAAATATTTTGCAAAATATAAATAAAAATTATTTAAAATCTGTTTAAAATCCAACTTCACTGCACTGCGTGCACAAGAAAAATACGTTAGCCTGGGCCGGCGACAGCCAGCACTCTTTTGTTTTTGTTACTAACATTGTTGTTGTTTATTCAAAAAGTTAAAGTTGTGTTGGAGTTGTGTTTCGTGTTTTTATAATAATTTAAAACGCTTCCACAGTGTTTTAATTAGTGATAAAAAATAAGGAAACATCAGTGTACTTGAACGTGTTCCCCTATAGAATTTATACGATACATTTAGGTGAGTACCGATTTCCAAGTAAAATTCCCGAACCCCAGATTTTGACTTTTTACAACCCGTCGGATCCGTCCAAGCGATTTTACGACCGGGATAAATCGGATTATGTATACAGCACCCCGTAAAGCCCGTCCATTTCCCAGGTAGAGATTTTTCGGTATTTACGCTGCCAAACCGCCGTAAAACGAATTTCCAGAAATACAGCTTTCACTTTTGATTGGCGTTGCAATGCTTACTGCATTATGTCGGATTTTAATTCCAATTAAGTTTATGAGCAGTAGCCTTATTTATATATATAGGATTTGTTAGGAATTTCAACAAAATCATGAAAAATTGAATGACATTTTATTCATAATTACGTTATGTGTTTTAGATTCAAACGGTATTAGTTTTCTTTATTACCGCAGTGTGTCGCTTTATAAAGAGCGGCTGGCATAAATCTCGTTCCTTTCAAATTGCTATAATCTGCCTAATAAGAATAGAATAAATAAATCAAAGCATACATGTAGAATAGATCTATTGTGTATTAAATAAGCAGTTATGTATGGGTCAGTGATAAATTGAGAAGAAATATTTCATACTAGCATATGATAGTTCCATGTTTTTATTATTCTTTTGATAAAGGCGACTCGAATACGTGCCTATAACAATAATAGATATCAGGTTCCATATGCTCCTGCACCTAAAAATATCTATAGTACTACATAATATAGCGGTGATGTTAGATTATCAAACTGCATTTATTACTTCCTGTTTTGAGATTGAATAGCAATAATGTTGGGGTATAAGATTAGTGTGTTTATCCATCTGCACACAAGTGTTATTTATTGAGATACATATTTTTCCGAAAAGTGGTCAAAATGCCTTGCAGTTTAAAATAATTTAGAAATAGAAAGAATTCCAAGAAAGAATTTGAATTATTTATGGTAATTTTAATATCGAATCATTTTTCTATTAATTAAATGTGTAATTAATGAAATTGATTTAGCAGAACTTTCAACATTAAGTTTAAATTTGGTTAAGATTTCCCGCGCCGATTTTGACCGAACGCGCATTGGAGACGGTCGCAAGCTCCGATTGGCCGATCGGGCGACGCCATTTTATCCACGGTTCCGTTTGTAGTGCGAACGACTTTAGTTTTTAAATATTTTGTGTATTACTTTGTTAAAATTCACTAATGAATCCGAAAAATACGACAAGGTTAACGCACGACGTAAGTTCTTGTGGGAGATTGCGGCTGACAGGTCGTGATTTTCATACATTCTTTGCATTTTCACCGTTGAAGTCTACATTCGTCCGCTTCCCTTGTGTGTGTGCGTTACTGCCGTGCTAATCTATTGCATTGCTGCAGTATTTTTTTTGGTATTGATAGTTTACCCGTGTGTTCTTCACGTGTGCGTTAAAAACGTTCAGTACGTGTGCTAATAGCTCCTCGTTTCTATTGTTGTTATGATTATTTATGAGATGTGGTGAACGATAGTTTCGACTGCAGTATACGGTTTTTTTTCGTGATATATCGTGGGGCTTTATTATGCATTATGTTCCCGGTTTTCAGTGAGATTTTCATTCCGAACTATCGATTCTTTTATCGTAACAGTGTCCAGCATCTATTGTTCTCGAGTGGAAATCGTGAAAATGAAGCACTAGTGACAAGGATCCAATCTCAGGTTCGTAATAAGAGCAAATTCTCATCTATCCAGTGGTTGCCTATTAAGTAATCCCTAATCTACGGAAGGGGGTAAAAATGAAAAGTGTCTGTGTCATTTTAAAAGATCTCGTAATTTCCTCCCTCATAAAAGAAAAATCGAATCGCGATCTGGATTCATTAGATTTCATTGTGTGTGAAAGTTATCTGCAAATAGGGCAGGAGGTTCCTCAAAAGTAGGTCACGTTTCTTAGGGACATACCTGCTGCTGCGTTTCCCCCTAGATTTTTTTTTGTCTTGTATTGGTGGTCACCGTGTTTACTACATAAATTTTTGTATTTATATCCGCTATTTCCTTCGAATTTAATCGAATCTAATGTACCGCTTATGAACTGATAAAGATTAAGAGATAAAAAAATGCAAGGATATGTATGAAAATCGCCCGTTTTAATCGAGTAGCTTCGAATTCTAACGTTACTTGACGCATTTTTAGCCACTTCACATAACCTCCGACAGTGTTACAACAATAAACAGGGTGCAGAATTAAACTAGAGCCAACTCTAGTGCTCGTATCATCCTTATTCGCACGGCAACCGTAAAATTATCACAAGAAACAACGCATTCTCCGTAACGAAAGACGATAGGAAATACGATGCAAAAACGTACAATGAAGATTTCGTCTAAATAGAAACAGGAATCGGATATACTTGAAGAAAAAGTTAATCTGCACCGTTATCACCTTCGCTTCTTGCCCTACAGGTAGTTTTTTGAAGTGTTTTTTGCCCCCGTTTTCTGTGGTACGGATCTCGAGAGTGTCAACGTAGTAGAAAAATTATAGAAGATGTCTTCGATGAACCAGAGCAACGGAAAGAAAAATAACAGCTGCGGTAGCTCGGGTGTGAATACGCCTGCGAGCACCCCGGTTACTAGCATCGCCAGTGTTTCTAATGGACAGAGTGCGACTCAGACATCTCCGCCACCAAACAATAATGCTCCGAAATACGGTGAGTCCTATTTACCGTTATAACATTTTTTTTTTGTAATGATTTCTGTCGAAATTGCGTTATTTAAAATAGGTTTCTGTAAAATTCAAATTTAAAACATTTAAAAATGACTCGCTCAAGTATTTATTTGTTTTTAATGCGATAGAAAGCTTATAAATGTTCTTTTATTATCATTTTTATGTTTACAACAGAAATATTATCGGAGGATTCTCATAATTTTTTTACAGTTGGCAGATAAATTCATTTGAATCATTTTTAAAAGAATTGATATTTGGACCAATCTTTTTAGTAATTTTTAGATTTTTGTGTAATCTTTGATTGCAATTTTGAATCGATTTAACTATTCGCTGAGAATTAATATTTTTATTCGAGTTTTGGTCCAAAATATCTCCTACAAAGAGAAACATTGTACTATTATCTAATATTTAATTGTGATTTGACGAAGAAATTAGCCCTTATCGACACTAATCGAGAAATGCTGATTATTTCATATTTTACCATTGTGAAAAATCAATAATTCCAATGATGTTGTGAAACTCTTAGATGGAACACGCACATTTAGATATACTAATTCATTTTTTATTGTGCAATAATTACAATGAGAGATATTGCATCTTCTTAAAAGTTGAGGTAGTGTAAAATAGATTTGCCCAAGTCTTGGAGAGGTAGATATTTAACAAGAAATTCTGGGTATTTCAAAATGAAGTGCAGTTATCCCTGTTAATATAATATATTCTACTTACTAACTAATATGCCAGAAAGAAAATCGTTATGACTCATTTTTCAGGAATAAATAATATTTTTTGCCTATAAATGTTGTGTCAGTGTGCTATTTGTAATGTAATGATAATAAGTAATATTTAAATGTAACCCAAGTACCTAAAATATCTTTGATAAAGACTTCTTTAAGAAGAAAAGGCCCAAAATATTGTTTTATATCTATAAATAAATTTCAATGGAGGAGTGTAACTGTTTTATATACATTTGGTATAGAAGTAACCAGCTTTTGTGTGACTTCTGGTGATATCTGTTTGCAAGTTTCCGGAAGGCATCATTTCAAGTTAGTCTTGTATGCCAAAGGTTTTCGATTGGATTTCAACCCGGAATTTGAGGGAGATGTGAAAGTACTTTGGGCATTCTGTATAGCAACAATTTCTTAACTAATAACATATAGTCATTTTTGATGTTCAACTTTTCTACAGTTTTTAGAATCTCTTCTTGCAGAATGTTCAAATACCCTTTGGCATCTAAATTTCCTTCAATAAAATGTAACTGACCGACACCGTTGCAAGACATACTACCCCAAACCATGACATCACCACCTCCATGCTTAACCCTGGGGGCTAAATGTTCTTTTTGTAATTTTGTTCTTGGTTTGCGCTAAACAATTTGCCGTCCATTCGATCCGAACATATTGAACTCTCTTTCGTCCGTGTATAACACATCTCGCCAAAATTCCAGAGGTTTATCTTTGAACAAATTCGCATACTGTAGGTGTTTCTCTCTATTAGCTTCGCTAATAAATGGTTTCTGCGTGCTACACGCCTATGGTAATTGGACTTTCTTAATACATTTCGAACTGTCTCTGCACACACGATCTTTCCTGATGATGATCAGATATGTGCTGCTAACGTGCTTGTACAAATTTTTGAATTTTGCTCGCTCAAAATTTGTCTGTCATCACGGTTTATTATCGACACTATTATTTTGTTTGTATTTTTGGATGATATAGTGTACTGTTCTATGGGGTTCTTGCTATTTGCCGCAAACTTTTACCCTACTTATGCAGTACGATAATAATTTGTTTCTCAGCTTCACTAAAGTTCTTTTGTTTTCCGGCCTATGTTACGGACTGCGTACGACTGTGGTTTAGAAGTAAACACATCGCGTTTTCCCTCGGTTCTAGTTCAATTATGGTTGGTGTTCCTCTATTTCTTTACCAGAAATCAAGGGTTCAAACCCAAGCAGCAAAATTCAAATTTGCCGCAATTATTCTTAGTAACTTCAACCTAAACACATTAAAATACCCATTAATTTAATACAAAATAGTAGGTAATTTCATGCTTTAATATTGAAGTTACTAAAAATAATTGTGGCAAATTTGAATTTTGCCGCTTGGGAATACTTTATTGGCCTGGAATTTTCGTTCTAATTTAATAAATGGTTTTCTATTTGAAATTTTGAGTTGAATCCTAATGTTTATATGCAATTTCTAAATGTCTCACAAGCTAATAATGTCGATATTTTTTTTTCATTGCGTCTGTATGTAAAAAAATGTATGGTGTTCAAATACTTTATTGACCCACTGTAACTCGAAATATGACTCAACTACAACAAACCCAAATACGAAGTCGTCATTAAGAGGAAATCGTTCGAACGATCATTTCTAGTTTTAATATCCAAACCATATTTTCCAACAAAGAGAATCCTTTTTTTTTGTTAATTATTTACCATTTTGCCTACAATCAAACCCAACAACTCTCAAGGTTATTACTGTTGTGTATTAACTTTTTATTGATACAATTTTTTTTTATACATATAACCATTTTAAAAATAACCGGTAACGTTTTTCTAGGCGTTAATATCCAATCTATTTTTACAATTTTATTTTTATTATGAACGGCAAATACCAAAACACAAATTAGTTTTATATTTGCATAATATCTCTTTATGTAACGTCCATTGTATAACAGCGACTGTGAATCATATTTCGTTACCATTCAAACAACCAAATTACTTCTAACTGTAATATCGACCACTAAATCTTTTCAAATCAAATACTGTTTGTGCACTTACGATTATGAATCATTTCTCAGGACGCGTTGTTTATTTATTACCCAAGTTTTATTTAAAACACATGCCTCGTCAAATATACACCCAGGTCCATTTAAAACGGTACGAATCGTTCTAAAATTGATTCCTTCTTGGTTCGATTGGATTTGGTTAGATATTTGTGGACGTTTTACAGGAACCCTGGTACCCAATCGGATATTCGTGGGTGGTATCTCTGCCAACACGACCGAAGACGAATTGATGCAACTATTTAGCAATTACGGCAAGGTCAAGGCTGCTAAGATCATCCAGGATCGGGCTGGAGTGTCCAAGGGTTACGGCTTCATAACTTTCGAGAGCGAAGACGACGCTAAACGCCTTCAAAGGGACGCCGAGGAAATAGTTTTGAAAGAGAGGAAGCTGAACATTGCACCGGCGATCAAGAAACAGGTAAGACTATGACTTTCTTTAAATGTTCCTGGACTTCTGACGACTTTTCATGAATTTTATTCGAATTTTTCGGCTGCCCAATGGTTTATACAATTTAAATTTAAATAATTTACCCGAAATTTTCAAATATATTTAAAAGATTTCTTTTTAATGAGTTTGAATCAAACGCCTAACGATTATTTTAAATTCAACCAATCAGATTTCACATATTTTCTCATTTAAATCGCATGGAAGCCGATAGATGGCGCTCGAGTAATAATTTTTTTAAATATATGGGAGCCAAAGTAATTTATTTTAAGAGGTGTTTTAATCGAATATAGATGGCCCCATTAAAGAAATTACCCTCCAAAATCAACAGTTCATCTTCATTTCTCTTTTTGTAGGTTATAGAAATTATTCTATCGTTAATTATTAGTTTTTGATGTGTGATTTTAGTAAAAATGCACGTAATTAGCGTTTTCGAAACCGGAAAGGTGACAGTGGATCTTGTTCTTTGTAGTGATGAGTGTATAGCCATCGATTTAACAGAGGACTGGTCCTGTTCCTATTCGATTGTAATTTTATTCGAATAGAGTTGTGTCGACTGGGATTTTATTCGGTGTGAACATTCTCTTTCAGCCGTTCAGCAGGACGTTTGACGGTTCGAGCCCTCCGGCTGTCGCAGCAGGCAGTCCGGCTCAATTCTATTTCCAACCGGGCACGATTCCTTACTTCCAGAGCGGTGTGGCTTACTACCCACCTCCGGCAGCTGCATCTGGTGATCCGAATACTCAACAACCTCCGATGTATCAAGGTAAATCACAATCAGCTTTTCTCACTCGAGGATGAAAGTCGATTTGTTAATGATTTCTAGCTCCGTCTGTTTATCCGACACAATCTGGCCCACCGCAGACAGCTACCTATCCTCCGGTGATATTCCCAGCACAACCGATGTACATGCCACAGCAGTATCCGATGCCACTCCCGGTGAGTACACCACTTTTGCTTCGATCTGTTTATCTGTGTCGATGGGTTGCGAATTTGAAGTGTGTGGGAAATGTTTCGGATTGGAATTTTTTTTCTTTAGTAACCCGAGGAATTTAAATCGTGTGGTGAAGGATAAAGATATGTGTGATACGAAAGAGATTTTGCTGCCCCCGTTCAGAATTTGAATCCCGCATTTTTTTGTTAGAATGGATATTTTCCTTTATCGTTTGTAAAATGATGTTTGTTTAGTCCAGCAATTACATATCGGAGGGGCTGTATCCCGTCTCCCAGCCTGCCTACGTTTTGCTGGACGGCCTGCAGTACTGAGGGCCTCCTCTGTCTCGCTCTGCCCCTTTCTTAAGGTCTCTGTCACATGTATATACACTGTTTCTCACATAAAACGTTACACGATTTATATGTATATATACAATGACGTCGAAAAGTAACTCGAGACGAAACAAAGGATAGCTATATTTAAAATGATTCTAATTCGTTTGATTAATTCATAATTCTAGTTCACTTACAATCTTTATTTATAGTCCTCATCATTCAATTCGAATTATCAAATATGTTCATTTATACAGTGATGGGCATAAAGTTAGCAACATATACGATTTTTTTAAAAAATTATGATATTAAAAACGGTTTTTGGGGGAAATCGTTTCAACACGTATAATAATAAATTTCTTTTGACATGTGCCACGTGACCACTAGTATGGCGGCAAATTTAAGAAGTGAGGTTAAAGTTAAATGGCGTGACATCGAACAAAGTTATTTGTAAAATCGGCTTAAAATTCAATTTCGGGATCGTATGCCACTTTTTGTAAGCTTAAAAAAATTAAAAACATTTGGAAATATGTTTGAATCTTATAAATTCAGGGAGCCAATACGAACCGGCATTTACAATATAAACTAAGCTTTGTGCGATTGCCACTAGATGCCGCGACAATACCGTTGCGTACAAATAAAAGAATTTTGACAGCTGTCAAAACGAGATCAATTGAATTAATCAAGAAGCTAACATATAAATGAGATTCTTTTCGATGTCCCTGTAGTAAGTTTGACTTGCATGACGATTTAATTAATTTTTGAACGAGCAAATTTTTTTTTTGTTTTTTTTTTTACAATCTCAGAACTCCGCACCCAATTCGATGAATGACATCTGCTTATCATCGGTGTTACGATTTTTTAAAAATATTCCTTTCGTATATATTGCCTATATTTTGTTTTATAATCGAAATATGTATTTCTATAAGTTTTTTCGTTTAATTTCGGCTTGGATCGTTTCCGTTTTTAGAAATATTTTTAACGATTATTTATTTACGCATCTGCATGCATATAAGATCACTTGTAGTAGAGGGATGGGGATTTTTTTTTGTCTATTCTTATTACTCGCCTTGTTTTTTTTGATTGATAATTTGGGGAATTCCCCCGTGGTTGTTTCGCCTGGCGCGGTTGCAGTACGAATACAACTACTACTCGAACGGAGCACCTCAGTACATGGTGGGAGGCCAGAGCGGGCCACAGTCCCAGGTACCACCACTGCAACGCCCGGGAAGTCCACCAAGACAACCGTGCTACGGCCAACAGCTACCCTACAATCCAGAGACCATGTATTACAACGTACCAATGTACGGCACCATGGAGGGTCCAACACTCTATCAGGAATCCTTGGACATGGCCAACGGGACCATCACTGAGGTTAGTTTTCAACAAAAATTGTCCGTTTTAATCTCGGTTGATTCGCGTTATATCGTCACGGAAATACTCTTAGATGTTGGTGATAATATTGAATTTGCGGGTTGAAGTAGTAAGTAAATTAGTGTGTGGAATGGAAATATTCATATACAGGGTGGACCTTTTAATTTGAGGCGAAGAACCTTCGAGATCCACTTTGTTTCTTCAAATGGAAAAATTGATATTCTATTCTTACGGAAAATAAATCTATCGAACTCAAAGTATCCGTAGGCATTTTCAATTTAGCACCCGGCATTCATCAGCATCAATAATAATGACGTCATATAACGCAGGTTACCTTTGTTTTGTAAAATTTTGACACCGCAAAAGTGTGGTTTACTTTCTGGTACATGGTTCACAGATCATCTATATAAAAGATGGCTAAACCACAGAATATCTAACAATCAGAATTCTCACTCCCTGTCGGCGCTTTCGATCTTTTTAAGCCAGATTTGGTGATGACCTCGGACGCCATCTTGGCCGGATAAAAGTCGAGGCCGGAATAAGGGAAATTCGTATTCGTACCAGTATCGTATTCAGTAGGAAAATATTCCTTTACTTTTGATGAAATTTTAATGAATGTTACGTTGTAATTATTATCTCGAACGTGGGAAATATAAACTTAAGTATATAAGTAATTAAAGCATTAACTTTAGTATTGTAAATATTTACATTTTTATGTAATGGTGTAAAATTATGAAATTTGTTATTGTCTTATTGAAAACTAGTTTCCGCAACTATTTTGTTGGTTTACCATAGCCAG
>JARFOC010000531.1:0-42016 GCA_031763485.1 Osmoderma eremita
GAAGAACCGTCTCCAACGCTGTGTGGCTTCCCAAGGGAGTTATTTTGAGGGAGACAACTTTCAATTGTAATTATATTGAAGTAAAAATATTTTAAAATATCAGTCTCATTACTTAATTTACACACCTCCTATAAAGTAGGTGATATTACCGACTATCTAATTATCCAGTACAGCGAAAATACGTGTCATAATAAGTGGCAGAATTCTCCACAAAAAAAATCGTTTCCATCTCCATAAAAGTTCGCTCATGCACGGTCCCCCAATTTTACAAACGTGCCTGAAAAACCTCGACTACATCAGTGTTCCCTCTCTGAAACCCCAACTTTCATCTCCACCTCCATTTTATTCCATCTATGCCCGATACTTGAGATTTCATTTAAATCTAATTTGGGTGGCGTCCGCCCGACGTTCGGGGGGCAATTAGTCCGTCCGTAGCCGAACGCGCGAGACAGGCCGTGGAGAGGCGGCCATATTATATCAAAGGGAAGTCTAGATTGTTGCGGTTTCAATTAAAATCCAGTTAGTGAAAAGCGTACAGTCGACCAACCGGATGGACGTGAGAGGAGATACGTGGGGAAACGAGAGGAAGAGGAACATAGAGAGCGTAGTGAAAGAGAGAAGTAAACAGGTCGGTTGCTCGGTCATATTTATTTACTTTACTACCCCTAACAACTATACAACTATGGTGAAGTTGGGGGACGCTGGGGAGACAGGACGCCGGTACCCTTGTTATTGTTAATTTCCAATTCGTGTTATTATTGGACGGCCGCTTATCGCTCGGTAAATACCAGTCAATATGGTACAGTACCCGGCGTTCGTTAATAATCTAGATTTTAAAGCCCATTTTCGCTATAACGTCCCTTAGCAACATTCTATCCAGTTGGGGGATTGTTTATTTGCGTTATCGAACACGCCGAATCAATTTGAACATTATGAGCGGATGTGTCTGTTGGCTATACTCGACGACGTTCAGAATATTGGATCTGGTATTGCTATAAGAAAAGAGAACCCGAATAGATGTTTTATGTACAAAGGGTAAGCGTTAAAAGATCGCAGTTTCGAAGGAAGCATATCACATCATTAACTCCCTTTTTAGTATCGAACTCTTATATTTTCGTTATCTTGATTTTTTTACTATGCTACAAGATAACAAATATAAGTGTCTTTAAGCAAGATCTTTGTGAATAATCCATTGGAACAAATACAGGGTGAGTCGGAAGGAACGCACCAAACTCTCTGTGCGTATTTTACACCTAAGCTTTCATCTAAGTGAAACTAAAAATAAGACTCGCATCCCCTTTTTTGCTAATCCCGGGAGAGTACTCACGCACTTTCTAGACAAACGAATCGATATTTGGGTGGGCCGGATTTTTTAAAACGCGGCAACCGATAAAAAATCAAAGGGAAAATGTTTCCCCCCGCAACCCCAACATCCCCACAACGCACACCATCAACGTCCCATCTCAACAGAGTTCGGATTTGTGTCCCAAACGTCGATTACGACGCCAGTGTTTCAGGGGGCGCGTTTTCGCGAAGAACGACCGAACTTTTGGACGAAATTACCCTTCCAAACTGCGGGGGAAAAGCCGCGGTCGGCTAATAACTTTCCCGCTACCGCAGCCTCGTTCACGTCACGTTAAGGGAGGTAAAATCGGCACAGTGAGCGTTTTTTTGTTCTTTCCCTTGGCGCTCCATGCAGAGTGTTGGTGGAGGGAAGGGCGGGTGAGGGAACATCCGAGTGCGTGCAACGTCGTCTTACCGGGGGGAAAGTTCATTAATCCGGGTGAATTTACTTGGCGCGCGCTCGTGTTTCGTTACTACGCGCCACTTTATTAGGTTTTTCCGGCTCGGGTCGTGTAAAACGTGAGCTCCCCCGAAGCGTAATTCTTCCGAGATATTGCGCTGCAGGTGGAAAGTGGAAGGGGCAAAGAAGGTCGCAGAAGATGCGGTCGATAGATGATGTTCCTTTGCAGCATTATTAACACCCAAAAGAATGTTGCAAACCCAGAAAAGTAATAAAAAATTTATCGTCAAACCCAAATTAAGCTATTGTGGTAGTCTACCAAATTTCTCTCCGACGACATTTAGTGAAACACGTGTCTTAACTCACTTAGCAATTGCGTGCATTTTTTTGCAAATATCCAACAGGTGTTTTTTCAAATACGTTTTACGTCGACAATTTATGCGCGTAAGCCGCAGATTACGTTACGATTTTCGGATTTTCTAAAATCTGTTCTAAAACGCGTTGACGGTTTTGTTAATGTTAACTGTCCTAGGACCCAAATATCGATTCGTTTGTCTAGAAAGTGCGTGAGTACTGTCGCGGGATTTCCTCGTAGATATTTATTAAATATTAAACCAAAATCACACTGTGTGATGCATTTGTCGTACCCCACTTTACTTGTACGTCAGTTTATGATCCCCCTATCGACAAATATATCGAGCATAGAATTCAAATACTTTTCTTGCATCAGATTCACTTTCGGGTTACGTAATCATGATAAAATCTCTCATACGCTTGGCCATGCGTGCTGGGAATATGCAGATTGCACAGTAGAAGAGAGTTGCAGAATCTATGTTTGTATTGAATAATGTTTGTATCACAGAATTATCTCTATAAAACGCTAGACCTGAAAAGATCAGCGATGTCCATAGTGTAACTACTCGTTTCCGTGGATTTATATCTCCACCTACTCAAACAACTGCCCTATTTGAAAGGGCCTTTTCTTATGCAATTGTTTCGAAATATAATAGCCTTCCAACGGAACGCAGGGAAATGCCACTTGGTGCCTTTCAGCGTCAACTTAGGGAGAGGCTGATAGTGGCTATACACTATTGTAGTTATAGATCATTTATTCAATATTTTGTTAAATAAATCTCGCTTTTCTTACTTTACTCGCCCTTATAGTAGGCTTACTGTATATATTTATACTATTTTATGATATAATTATAGTTTATTTTATTCGTAATATGTACACTGCATTGACAAACCTTTAGTTTAGGCATAATTTGTTATTTGCTTATTAATCTAAGATCGGAGATTAGGTGTGAGAGCTGCTTTATTTCGCAATAGAGACACTGTTTTTAGTAACCATTATACCCTATGAAATTTTTCGCCATCTAGAATTAAAAACAATACTACTTTATTAAAAGAATCAAGCTCATACAAAATTGATTGTAAGGTTTGTAATTCATGTTATATAGGACAAACTACTAGTGGAGTAGAAAACAGATTAAGAGACATAACACCTACATTAAAAACAAGGACATTAACAAACACCGAACATGCCATAAATACGGATGGAATTGAGCTCCTTAAACATGTTGTGTTTTATCCACACGATAAAACACAAAAATGAACTATTAAATTATAATTTGTCACCCTTAAATAATACATGGTTAGATTTAATACCGTCCCCATAAATAACGAGCAGGCACCCTATTCTACATAAGCACCATATATAATGTCATTATGTTACAAAAAACCATGTCTTTTCCTTTTCAAAAGAAATGTATTTTTGGAAAGTAAGTAGTTAGGAGAGTTTGTGTTAAATCTTTGTAAATTTGGACAAGAGGCGGTTAGTCATGCTGATGATGCGTGCATGTGCACGCGAAATGTACATCTACCACAAATAAATAAGTTTCACGAACTAGTGAAATATTCTCATTTATCTATTACCAAGAAGTTCGTAGCTCTTGTTATTTTTGATTTTTCAATAGTGAACACCGTTTTACTAAGAAAAATTTTATTCTTTGGGCCGATCACACTTCAATATTTTAATTTTCCACTTACGTCATCTTATACATTTTTATTTATTTGCTCCGCTTTAAAATGAAAATCACGTTGCAATAGACCTCAAAAACATACAATAAAAGTTTACTTTTCATTATAAACACGAATATGTTTCCGTTACAAATAGTCATAGCTGGATGGAAATAACTATTTTTCTGTTTTCCAGTGTAAAACCAGCTTTGCACGTGTACGATGCATGATCATCACATGATCACTCCATCTGTTGGGTGAACAGAGTATTGAAGTTATTTGTCATCCCAAGCGGATGACACCTCTTCACCAAGAATCTTACTTGTACTGTGATTCGTATTTATGCTAAGAAGGCCACACACAACCGCAAAGAAAAAAATATGTTTGCGAATGTATCCTAGGAAATAAATAAATAAATCAATCCCAAATATCTTCTGTGTATTGAGGCAAACTTGGTGATCTAATTTTGCTCTCTGACTTGGGGTTTCTTTGGGTTTTACACTTATTCAGAATGCTATAGCAGAATAAAAAAATTACTGCTAACTATATGGAAGATTCATTTAGGCCTATGTGAAGCTATATAAAAAATATTTTTGATTGGTAACATTCGTCATTATGTGGTAAGCCATAACATTTTGTTTTGAAGATTTGTTTAAGTCAAATATCGTTTGCATTATATTGTTTCTTGCATTACATTAGATAATACCATGATGCCTTTAGATACTTTTTCTCTACAAATAAAAGGAAAATAATTGCGCCACCATAACTAAACCATTTAGACTCAGGTATGCTTAAGATAAAAGAGAAATATAACAAAAATGCATCCGCCTAGTTATCGTAAATGTTCTGCCTTCATTATCAAACCCTCTAGCGCGCATAAACAAGACAATACTATTACACAGGCGGAAACTAACAACGAAGGATAAATCCGACCCTCCCTCCGGCCAATACAGGGGTGAGTCGTTTCCCCCCTTGGGGCAGTACAGAAAAGCTACGGAAACTACGAGTTCCTTCGCAAAACGGTAAAATCGCAAATTTTATCGCGCACGGCTACGCTATGCTGGCTGTTCGGGGCCGATAGATGGCAGCAACCACTCTCTCCCCTGTCCCTTTTCGTTTCCCCATAGCGCCATCGAGATTACGGGGCCTTGTCGGAACGGGGGTAAAACTTACCTCGCAACGTTGTTTACCCTGCGATTTAGTTGCACAACTTTTCCAGTTATCCGGGACGCTCTCGCGCTGTTTACTTTGGCTTACTCGAATGAATGGGCGACGTAAAATCTCTGAAAAGCGTACGTGTGTGTATGTATGCATCTCGATAAGACTGTGACCGCGTTGTATTTATAGATTTGTTCAATTTTCTAGGGGCGAAAGGTGGGAGGGGGAGAATCTACGAGCGAAGTGGTGTCATATCCGAAACAAATTCAGAAGTACCGCTAGATTGCAACTTAGGACCAAATTCTCATAGTATTTTTTCCTTGTTTCTTTTGCGATTTTTGTATTTTATCAGTATATGTATTGTTACATTGGAGAACCGTTTTAAAAGATTTTGATGCTCCTTGATCTCCATGTGAAAAGACTTTATTACAGAATTATGTAGCAATGACGTAAATATGAGGTCAATATTTAATTGTTAATTCTGCTTTTGATTAATTGTGTCAATATTCTGATTTGTGATAAATGTGCATAATTCCTGTGTATGTCGAGACAGTTGACATTTCAAATTGCAAAACGATGTGTATTAGCAGCCATTATGGGGTTTTGTTAACAAGAGTTGCCAATAGATTTAACACGGTGCCCATTTTGCTCCATTAGTCCCTTCATCATGTTTTCTAGTTCCTGTATATCATTGCTTTGTTGATTTGCTAATTGGGGTTTTTGATTTGCAACTACTTCGGCATAAGAAGTACCTGTTTGCAGAGGATTTAGTTGCTTTTGGTGTGCCACCACTTGAGCATAAGAAGTCCCTGGTCCCATATCATTTAGCTGATTTTGAGTTTGTAGGTACTGAGTAGTTTGTGGGTCTAGTCTCTTTCTGTCTTAGGTAGGATATTTTGTTTTTTGCAGTTGTTTGTAAACGGTACTTACTTACTTTACTTTAGTCCTCTTGGTTCCGTTCGGAACATACGGTCTCTATAAGTCCCTTCCGTTCATTTCTATTTTGTGCCAACGCATTCCGTCTTCTTCGATTTCCTGTTTTATACTTCTTTCTTCATACATTTCGCTGAAATATTCCACGCATCTTTTCATAACTTCTTCCTCACTTTTCTTGATATTTTTCCTTGTTTATCCTTTATATGGCTTATGTTTGTTCTTTGATTGTTACTAAGCTTCTTTGTGTCCTTGTATAAGGTTCCAAGATCGTCGTTTATCATGGCTGTTTCTACTTTTGTCAACAGTTCTTCTTGGTAGTACTTTAGTTTTTATCGCTCATATAATGTTATGGAAGTAATAAATTTAATCTCATCAATATCATAAAGAAATATCTAGTTGCTATCACGTTTCAACTTCATCGAAACATTCTACATCAAAATTAATGAAGAAAAATCAAAATATCAATCGATTCTTTCAGGTGTACCAAAAGGCTGGGTGTTCGGTCCATTGCTGTATGTTTTATGTAGTACTTCAGACGTACCATTGCCATAAAATACAATCCATGCCGAAACTGCCAAACACTTGAGACTTCATTTAGACAACAGGCCATCATAAAGAAGAAAGAAAACAAGTAGATATAAAAGCCAAAGATTTCAACTGGCTAATAGGATGTACAAACACAATATTAGTATAAATTAAAATTATAATGCATAAATCAATTGCCATTGAACACTTTGTACACACACACACACACACACAGAGAGAGAGAGAGAGAGAGAGAGAGAGAGAGAGACCTAAGCCCCGCTCCATGACAATTTAATAATTGGTACGTTCTCCGCAGGTATCTGCAGATGAGCACTGAGTAAAAAATATCAAGGGACCTTACAGACATCACTTCAGAGCGATTTTTATGCGAAGAAAGCAAAAACAGGAGCAACAACTCACATTGTGGGTTTGCGAAGAACGCAAAGAGACCGAGTACATTTTTAAAAAACTACAGAAAATCGTAACGAGAAAGTAATAGGTTTCTACACGTTAGTTACTATTTGTAGCGGTGTCCTACGCAAAGCAGACTTTCCATACATCGCAAGCTCTATATAGCCACACATAATCTCAAAAGGACGTTAGCAGTAAACAAAAGCAATATTCTTGCATGGGGCATTTTATTTATTTTGCAATGATAGGGAGGGTCATAGGCAAGAAATCACATTGAGTTTGCTCGGAACGCTCTGATAACATGACGAAGAACGGGACAGATTTGATCTGAGGTAGAAGAGAAGAACGCCTTTTACTTGCCCTATGAGAGAAGAACGAATTTCAAGTTTCCAAATAACGCACCCATTGACTTATGGCCAAGTTGGGCGCATCAAAAAAATCATCAAGGTTCTCTGATCATACGGTATAGGGTTATGAGGCTGTATCTCCAAATAAAACCTGCAAGTCATTCAAAAATGTCAATCCAAAATACGTCAAATAGTAGATGCCCCTGGTGTTTTAATTATTTTCAATGATTGATTACTATTGTATTGTGTTGTTCTTTTATTTAAGGTCAAGCCCTGATGAAGACATGATGAGTGTCGAAAATATTTGGCTAATAAAGAAATAAATTAATTCAATGTCAGCTTTTTCTAACCTTTGCTGAATCCTTGAAATATATAGTGGAGTGATCAGTGTTACAATACTAGTTTCTAAATCACAAGTACTCCGTTACTTTTCTTCCAATTTTCTATTTCTTTTGAAACAATTGTATTTTGTTATTCTATGCTCTTAACTTTAATAATTGACTAGTCCCATATTACTTTTGTACTCGAGAGGGTGAATAAATCTATCTATCTATCAAAATTAGTTATAGTCGAGATCAAATAGGATAGATCGCTGAATGCAAACCTAATCATGTCTTGTTAGCTATTAGAATATCAAGCACTTGTCAGCATTTTAGCTCATAGAATATATTGTGATAAATGTCGTTTGCTGTCTATTTGTATTTTTGGTTGCCTGGATCTCACTTCGTAAAAACAGATACACTGCAGTACCAGTAGCAGCTACATAACAATGTCCTTACTATGTCCTTTACTTTTACATCGAGTTAATACCTGTTATATATATGCGTATTCGTTCTTTTCATTCCTCCTGTATATCATAAACCTGATACAGCGTTTCGCGTGTTGACTTTGTTTAGTGTGACGTCCTTTGTCATAACGCTACTTGTTTACTATTATTTTAAGCGATTCTAATTAGTATTAGAACACCCATTACAACTTACGATTGCATTCTGATTGCTATACAAAGAAAAAAAACAGTGGCTGTAACACAATTTTCTTCCTATGTGTTTGAATGATATTCTTTATTTTTCATTCGATCTTTTCATGCCGTTTATCTAATTCGACATTTACATCTAAAATCTTCTGTATATTACGTAACGATGGCTTTTCCTTTTTACTTAAAAATCTATGACCTTGAACTTATAACTTTCCTACAATCAAGCTACCGATGAATTCAATCTGCGACAATTCAGGTAGACGTACTTATAGAATTCTTATTCCCTAACTCGTAACTCCCACCATCTTTGTCTCGGTATGAGCATCTTACGCGAACAAGCAGACACTCTCGGAGAATTATAAACTCTCTGACGCGCTTTTATTCGCGATTCCTTTTGAGATGCCGTTTCGATTGTTAAACAGGCGAGCCCTGAACGTCTCCGAATAATAACACAACACTACGCAAACCGTTCCGCTTTGTTTGCTGAGCACCCACCTTTGTGTCGCAGCTCTGGCGCCCTCTCTACGTGTACAGCTGCGTTATTGTAATGAGACGGGAAACGCTAGGAACGCACGAGTTCGGGTGTGAGGAGTGGGGCGTAGGGTAGGTTCCCATTCCCTAATGCTAAACTACGCGAAACATAAAACACCTGAAATAACATTTAAAGGGGTCCTCAATGGGGATCCCCCTTCTCGTCTGTTGAAAGGTTTCCCTTTTCTACGGCTTGCTTGGAGCAGAGGTGCACCCACCTTCTTTTAGGCGCGCTCCTTTTGTTCTCCTCTTCTCCGCTTTGCTTTCTTTCTTTTACGCTTCAGATAGTCCATAAGTGTGTGTTAGGGTGCCCCGTTGCGTTTTTTTCCCTTTTAGGTTACGGGGGCGCGATGTATGTTGACGTCTGCTGCCGGGGAAAGAAAAGAAAAACATTGGATACCGGATTGGAGTTTATTTCGGCGAAAATTTGCGGCGACCTTCCTTGCCTAGCATTAATAATGCATGGGGTTTACTATCGCCAGGGTAGCGGGCGGTCGAAATGAAAACGCGTAGAGAGGGAAACCTGGAAGGGAGTTACGCAATTCCGACTAGAAATCGATTTTGGTTTTCGATTGGGATAAGAAAGTAACAGTTTTGGCAAATATATGAGGGTGTCTTGCTTTGTTGTTTACCAAGTATCCACTGTGTATGATGGTTACGTGTTGTTTTATATTGGTGGAGTTGAAACAATGCGAATGCTGAATAGTCTCATCAAAGTATAACGCATACTAACCGGGCGTCGTAAGGAGACACCACTCTGGGAACGTCGCAATGTACGCGAAGACAGACAGGTCAGCAGGAATAGACTCACAGGAGGACCGCTAGAGGAGAAGACGCAGTTCACGGGGCAAGAGGGGACGCCTAATTTTAGTTTATATAAGGCTCAAACCGATGTAACACACATTATTATCATTATTCATAGAGTGTCATTATAATTATTGTTAGTATCGTCAGGATAAGCACACTGTTCGGATTACTCCTCCCGCACAAGTATTAATTAATTCGGGACGACACGTGTTTCGGGAATACGTGGATTCCCATTATCAAGTCCGACACCGTCAGGATGTAGATTCTTTAGTCAGCATTATTAAGACATTATTATTGTATCAGATACATGTCGGTCGCCAAGTGATTAAAAAGATGAGTTAAATTAAATATCTATATTTATTCATAAAACACGCCCCAAGAGAACCAGCCTTGTCACAATATGTAATAATTGTATGCCCTCGTACTACTTTTATTACTTTTTGTTAATTTAAACCAATTCCACCTATAAATATTAATTCAAATTATCTTACTAAGATTGATTAAAAAGAATTATTTACAACAATAAAAAAGATCTACTAGACAAAATTATAATTCAAGTTCTAGAGTTAGGAAAATGAACAGATTAAACAAACCAAAAAAGATAATATTGATTTGAGCAACACATTGGTCCTAGCTCTTGGAATTTTAATACTGGATTCGGGGCATGTGCCGCGTGCAGGAATAGTTGAACAGTCGATAAAGTAATAACTTTAAAAATAGTTATAAAAGACGCGTCGGTCAGACAAAGCCTGCGTGGCAGGACTGTTTAGTCGGTATCTCGCTGAGGATAAATTCTAGTTATGAATATTAACTATTTCAGAAACCTATTCTGTATCCGTTCAACTGCCATATATTAATATGTATAGTACGGAAGCCAAATAACGGACGCATATTCAAAGTGACTACGAGCTATCGTGAAATGTAAAGTCTTTATCGTAGATACGTTGAGAAAATTGCTAGAAGATCTAACGACAAATTCGAGGGCCTTACGTGCTGATAAGCACACAACAGATATATGATCGGAAAGGTGTGAATCGAACAATATTCCAAGTTCTTTAATTTTTGATGTTTTAATAATAATAATAAACATAATACATATAATATATATTGAGTATATATAATGAATAATAATGATATCGTAATTAAAGACAAGAAAACCGACAACTGTTATCTGATAGATGTAGCAGTACGATTGGACAGTGACACACAAAAAGAGACAGAGAAGAGATTGAAGTATAAAGATCTTCAGGTGGAAATACAAAGGATGTGGCATATGAAAACACATGTAATACCAATAATTATAGCGGCCATAAGAACAGTTGAGAAAAACTTTGACGCAAATCTCCGTATAATACCAGAAATATTCTGTCAGCTGCAAAAAGCAGCAATACTTGGCACGGCCCACATAATCAGAAAAGTTCTCTGACAGACTGTCATCTGTACATAGGATCAAGGTTTGATCACGACAGATAGGTAACACCGGCTGGAAATGAACACGTCGAGACAACGAAGAAATAATAATATAATAATAATATCCCATTTATTGCATTACACAAAAACAGCATGAAACACGTCAATAAAAAAATACAATATGTGTAGAATACATTGACATATTACCTACATGATAACACGTTGTATGTTTAATTGATAATAATAATTTAATTCTATTTGACGATAATTAACTGTAATAATTTATACAATGTGGTAAGTAATTTAAGTTTCGTCGATGAAAGAAATCAACGTTATAAAAACATTTTTCTCCTAAATATTTCTTCATCATTTTTCTGAATGGATTTAATTCATTGTTTTTAGTTTTATTTGCAAGAAAAGAGAAATTGCACGTGAGGAATGCCTGAACTATACAATCAGACGTGTTGTGTGATCTCAGAAGTATATTTATATGTTTTTTAAATATATTTTTTAGTTCTAAGTGATCAACTGGATTTAAACAAGTCCCCCCTACTGAATTAAAAATTGTAAACCACAACTCTTTCCCGCTCGACTACATGGGTAATATATATGTTTTAGCTTGTACACTGTAATATTCATATTTTATCCACCTGATGAAGCCATAGTATGGTGAAAGAAATGTGTAGTGGCATACAAATAAATAATTGAAATTTATAACGTCAGTTTCTTCTTAAAGTTATAATGAAGTTTCAACAAGTATTTCTAAAGTCTATCAATGAATTGAATCAACGGTTTTGTATATTTTCAAATCATCTGCATAGGCTAAGTAATCACAACCCAAAGTGAACAACAAATCGATAACATAAACATTAACAAGTAGAGAGCCCACGTTTGTACCTTGATTTAAACCAATGTCGACAAATATCCATTGTAATATGCGTAGGCCTTCCTATTAATTAGATAAGATTTCACTGACGTTACTGAGAATGGGCAAAAACCTATACAATCCATCTTAGCACGCATGAGGTCTATAGAATCAAACGCACTAGAGAAGTCAATGCAAGAAACGTCCACCTGTTTTTGATGATCAATTGTAGAAGATAAGGCTGCGTAATAAATGCAAGATTTGAGACTGTTGATCGTCCCGACATGAACCAATGCTGATGTATTGATAAATAAGGATATATGTTCTGATATATTCCAGTACATAATATATCGTATGTTACAAAAATCTTAGAGAAGTTGCTGATTATATTTATTGGTCTGTAGTTGTTGATATGAAACGCTATGCTTTCTGTGAACACAGGTACAATTCTACTGACCTTCCAGATATCATAAAAAAACAAAAGATTACATGTTATTGATAACGGACTGGTAAAGGTATCAGTGCAATAACGCACAAAACTACTAGGTATCATATCCTCCCTTGCAGTCATGTCAGCTTTAAATTGACGAGTACTAATTATAATGTATTCAATTACAGATAATTCAGTAAGTATAAAGCAATTTAAGTCAAATAGTTCGACGTGGGAGTTCTAACAAGCTTTGTGTATAATTTACAAATCAGAACAGATTAATTAAGGGGATTGTTGCAGACTTTTGATGTGTAATCGTGTTCACACACGATTTCGTCCCTGTACAGAATTGTTGTGAAACGCAAGGATTTGTTTCATAGTCAATGCGCTAATAGCTCGACATAAATATCTAGAATTATAAACATTTATTCAAATTTTGTCAAGGTTGCTTCTATTTAATGTTACTGTCGAACATCCCACCATACAGATAATTATAATAATCCCCGTAGGGATTTAAAGCACTGATCGTGACAATAAATCCCACTTTGTGTTCTTTAGAATGTTTGTTTGTGAAATGCCTCAATGCATCGCTAGTACAAGCACGGAAACAATAGGCGCAAATTACCCATATGAAATGAGAGACGTTAAGCGCACTACGAATAGCTTAAAAGCGTCCTCGCGAAACAAAAGAATAACGCGGCGCGCGAACATAGACAAAAAAACTAACACGAGAAGAAAAAATATTCCAACACCATCGAGCGTGAAAGAAGAGAAGCGGTATACCGACGAGAAAGAAAGAAAAGAGCAGTCAGGAACGAGTGTTAAATCATCTGAGTTGATACTCGTCGCTTAACAAAGGGCTCCTCATTAATCTAAGCGCTTTTTATTATTATTTCAGGGTTGTTGCGCTTTTTTCCTCCTTCTACATTCAGCTCTCGCACCTATCCGACACCCCCAGCCACTTCTCTTTCTGGTCCGGTATTATCTTTTATGTTCTAATTGCGATGGATCGTCTCAAAGGCGAGGCGGACTGCTAGTTTACATTCGAAGCGCTAATTGCAGAGGCACGGTAATGACTGAGGTGCCTCAAGTTATGCAAACTTTCCGATGGTGTAGAAGGAAAACCTTAGGGGTTTCGTAGTTTTTTATACCAGACGAGGAAAAGTGTGATTAAGTATGGATGATAGTTATTATTGTATAAGTAATTTTCTCTTAGTAGCAGTAATAATAATACTTATCTGCCTAGCCCAAACAACTACAGAAATATGCGTTGCAGCAAAAAAGAACAAACACTAAAACATAAAGTTACATAAATGTGCTAGCCAACATTGAAATGTAAATCATGGACTATTGTATTAGTTAAGTATTCAATTGTGTCCTAATTTACAAATATATTTTTAAAGTTTTGGTTTACATATATTTTTTATATTATTCGGAAGAATCTAATATAGTTATTAGCCCATACTATTTTCAGTTTTCGCATCTTTCTCACAAATTCTTAAAACTAAAAACTAAATATTCATATACAGGCTGTTCCATTTACGAAAGCGCATGGTTGGCTCATCCTGGTGATATGAAACACCCTGTATATATGAAAATAATTTTATAATGTTAAGTTTAAGACTGTCTACAATTTTCGTAAATAACTTTTTTTGATATCTTATATGATAATGGATATATCGAACTTTGCCACACTAATGCGTCACCCTGTATGTACATATATACCGTACGCGCTCAATAATTCTTTGTCCCTACACCTCGGTCACAGCGATTCATCAAACCAAAGCCCCAAAATCACCCGTACGCGTTTTTTTTTTCTGTTGCATAAAAACTTTGTTAATGTGAGGCCACAAACCCCAGAATGAAATGCCGTATCTCAAAATGATTTTTTTTTGTTTTAAATAGGTACACTTTGTTTTACTTGAGTTTATGGCCAGTTCATTATTCCTCATCCACTAAGTTACTCGCGCATGTAACAAAGACTCGTGGAAAGAAATAAAGGTGCCGCTCCAGAAAAATAGACTTTTGTTATCCGCGAAACCAGTTATGCTTTGATTATCAACAGCACTGGAACAAATGTTATTTATAACAATTAAAAACAAAAATGAACCCAAAACACTACCATGGAGTACTTCCATAGTGGTATCTGGAGTTTTTGAAAATACATCCCCATTAGGAGAGGGTAATCTTACATTTTGGCATCGACCAATTTCTGCAAAAGAAGTGAATATGACATTGAAAAAGCCTTCGTAAGATCTAAAAATAATCCTGCTGCTGATAGTTAGTTTCAAAGGAGTTCGTAATCAATTCAGTGGAGCCGAACAATGCCGTAAGAGTAGGTACTTCTACCAATCATAAAACCGTATTGATGAGAATGAAGTAAATCATGTTTTAGAAGGAAGTCTCGGATATGTTGATAGATAACCATTTCGATAATTTTTGAGAAAGATAACAAAATGCATACTGGACGATAGTTTTCCAGCAATTCATAGGCACCCCTCTTATGAAAGGGCATATTATGTAAAAACAACTTTTGCGTCGATTCTACTACAATATGTATCTTTAATCTTATGTATTCATTCTAATAAAACAGATGCTACTACTGGCCCGAACTGAAATAATTGTGTGGAATTTTATGATCTGTTGCGTTGTTTCTATTTTTGAATATCTGTATAGCGGCTTTAAATAAAAAAGTAGTGCCGTAGTGGTCTAGTGTGTTGGTTGCTAGACTACTAACTTGAAGGGCCCGGGTTCCATTCCCAGTCGGCGCCAATAACATCGATGGCGTTCTTACGGCCACGACTCGACTCAGGCTGTAAAAATGAGTACCTGGAAGTCAAATTCTGGGGTAATAGTAGGCGGTCAGCTCGTAGCGCTTGCCACGTTACAGTCCTAGTGTACCGAAAAGGCTAATAACCATGACAGACCACACCCTGCCTTCCCCTAAGAGCCAGGAGGCTTGTTAAAAGGGGACTACTATTATTATTTAATAAAAAAGTAATTATTTAGCTAATTTGCTTAAGCAGTCTACTGCTTGGGTCCTCAATATCAACCCCAATTTTCTGCAGGTGTCCTTTCAGTGCGCAGTGTCTTGTCAGGAGGCCTATTACTGGACGAAGGTGATTCTGACGAACCTTTAGTAGTTCGTCAGCTTTCTTTACTGATGGCTCCTTGATAAACGTTTTGCCATGACTTTGCCTGGTTATATTTTTCCAGTGTTCTTTGTGTTGTTCTTAGACCAATTTTCGTATCTTCCCTCGTACTGTGTTTTTAGACATCCCAGAGTAGGTTCCGAGCCCACGCATGAAGGCGATTATCCTTCCAGTTGCACTGTGGGTGTGGCACAATATTCGACTGTAACTTTCTTCTTTGATACTTTATCATTACCAGAACTGTTTTCATAATGATGTATGTACCGACGACATACCACAGGTATAACGCTGCAACTAACAGATATTGGTTTTTATAATGACGAGTCGTACAAAAGAGGGGAACACATGCGATACGGTAACACACACATACAAACGTGAGCAATGCGAGCTGAATTCCTACCTACGTAGATGATCTGAGAGATACGTTTGACCTTTATCGGAGACACGATACATGTATGTATGTACACACGTCGAACACAGGTTTCCGGTAGCCATGGAAACGCCGGGAATACACTACCGGATAGTGTTGTCGATGGTCGCATCGGTCCCGTATACGTGAAGAGCGTGGAGAATCCAATATGTGCTGTCGAACACGCATATAGATTCTATTCACCTAAGAGTTCGCCGCCCTAAATGTCTATCCGAGCGAAATTTAATGCAAAATTGGCCACGTCACTCAGGCGCAAAGGGTCTCCCAGAATGATACCTACATCCCTTTGTACGCTACCGTTTCAGTCACACTTCTGTGCGTACAACCTTCTATGTTCGCGTCGTAATGAAATGAAATTTTATATTTTCTCCTTTGTAGGGTTGTGGCAGGTCCGTCTTGTAAGTTGAGGGCCGGAGGAATTGGGGGAATATTCAAAAGGGGAGCTTTCATTGTTCCAATTTTTCCTGGTGACACTAACTGCGGACCACGTGGGAACGACTCTCAGAAATGTAACTCATGATTTTTCGGAATTTCATATTCACGTCTCACGCGCGTTTATTTTATTGTTCTCCTGCCTTCCGCTAGAGGTCGCCACCCACCACCTCCCGGCTCCGCTTTTACGCGCAGTCGGCTTCGCGTTTCGTTCCACTTAAACAAGACATTATTAAAAATTACGTTATTTTCTTCGGCGTTGCTCGCTTTGCCCTTTGTAGGTGGTAGGCAGAGGCAGGGAGATTGTATGTCGGGGAAAAGCTGGGAGAACGGGAGTGGAATTATGTTTATTGCGAGTACTACCGCGGCGTTACGATTTGTTAGCTTCCGTCTTACAATTATAACGTTTCTGTTTACAGAATTCGCGACATTGTCGGAACAAGATCCGCGTCTCCCAGGGGGAAAAGCGGGAACTGGGTCGTATTTTCTGGATGTTCTTTTCGTTAAAAGTTGCATATAAAAATTGTACATTTAGTACGAGGTTAGAATATTGAAATTGTATTCAGTATATAACGGTTTTAGTGGTTCTTTTATTCTATCTATCAATTATGTTTAGGGAAAAAAATGAAATATTTAGTGAGTGTTTGAACAAAGCAAAGCAAAGTGTTTAATGATTTTCGGTTTGAATTATTGTTACTTGCGTGTGAAAAATAAAATACAAACGCGATAAAATATGCCCAACACACATAATCATTTGTAATGTAAATGATAAACACAGGTTGAAGAATCTGGTAACTAAATAAATTAAAACAAAAGAAGTGTCCCTAAAGCATATTTATTTAAAATTTAAAAAAAAGTGGTGCCTTAAAAATTGAAATAAGTAAAACAGAATCAGTGAGTACTGTATTGCCCAAGTTCTTTGCGGCTGTGACAGTACGAGTTGGGTCACCTCTGATGTTGACGTAAAGAAGAATTTAAAATAAAAGAGAATTTAAAATGAAAGGAATTAAGAAGGACGAGATTTGCAATATTAAGCTGTTTGACCATGTGTGAACACGTGAGCGTTGGATGGGCGAGTTAGGTACTCCTAACTTGAAGAATGGACTTAGAAGCGATAACACGTACCACATGGTACATATAACAATAAGCAAGACTACCTGTCGTGATCGGACGTGGATGAACGGTTTGTTCTGTCTTGGACGGACGGAGAGGAAGAGCTCCGGGTCTTGTCCTAGTCGGACGAAGACAAGATGGTGTCTTGTCGCGGTCGGACGGAGACGAACATTATGTGTGCTGGGCGGACGGAAAGAAACTCAGTTATGTCCGGAGGTGGAGAACAACCCGCTGTCCCGTCCTGGTCGGGCGAAGATCACTTGTTGTGTTGCGAGTGGCCGAAAACGAACTGAACTTGCTTTGAGAATTTTCTCTCGAAGAAGAGTTACAAAATTACCTGGACTGGCGAAGGGTTCAACCAATCGCAAACCGACTATTATTCATATATTATAGGAATACAAAGCTTTACTGTGTTTGAATCTTAAACAATGTGCAGGAGCAAGTCGCACAAGTGGCTTTCAAGTTAGTGATTTTAATTATCCTCCGTTGGAACAAATTTTTTAATTATAATTTCTTTAGGTTTAAAAAGTTTTGGGCAAATTCGGAGGAGGTAATCGTAAAATGATGACCGAACCACAGAAATTGGAGTATATATGTAGATCAGGATCCACCTGTTGTACTGGCATACTTCAGAGAACAACAGAATTGCATCGAATTGCCTGTAGAAAAGGTAAAATTAATTTTTTTAATTGTAAAGATATATTTTTTTAATTTTGTCTTTTAACCTGCGCGCAATTTTCAAAATATTCAGTGTTGGTCAATGACAGATTGTTTTTGTTACAATTCTAACCAAAATATGAATGTTAAAGACTCCAAATTTCACAAAAACTTAAACTAATATCTCTATTAATTTGTAAGTTATAAACAATTTTCAAAAAAAAATGTTGGTTATAGATTCTAACCAAAATAAGAATATTACATATGCCAAATTTCGTACAGATAATGCTATATTATTGTTATCCATCTGTACCAAAATTGAAACCGATATCTTTTCTACCTTCTAACTTATAAACAAAAAATAAACATCATGTCGGCATTTCCGAAAATAAGTGTAAATCGGTTTATGGCTTGTTTCATGTAAATGGTGGCTAAAATCTAAAGGAAAACAATTCTTTAACTTATTCTAAATAAATATTTACGAGATATGATAAAATAAGATTTTATAAAAAAGAATTGTTTTCGGTTACACGGTGAGTGTAGCAAGGTGTTGAACGAATGACAGCACCAGTTCGTTCAAAAGATGAATGTAGCAGCAGCAAACTTAAGAGGACGCAAAAGGCAGTAACGAGACTCATCAGGGTGGCGAGAATCCAGTCCTCAAGTGTCAAATGTTTGTGTTCAGTCTAACCCACTGCAGTCATGTTTCTTTATGTGGAGAAGTCAGCAGAGGAGTTTTTCGTGAGAATCCAAATACCCATGCTATGTGGTTCTCTTGGCAATGTCCTTTCTGAAATCGATGAATGCGGGCCATTATCGTTAGACTTTATATGATACTCTTGATTGATACCTAAGCTATCCCTGAGAACCTTCTTTCGACGGCGGCTTTTACGCCGGCTTGGAATATATTGTCTTTCTCTGCACTCCCTTCACTAAATAGGTTTGACGTAGTGTGTGGTGTACCAGCGAACTCATCAACCTCACTTATGATGTGTCCTTTTGAATTTCCAAATACAATGACTCCTTTCTGCCCGCCATTCTTGGTCGTGACCCATCGTACGATCATAAAACGCACGCACTTTTGCTTTAGATCCTATGGGACAACTACGTCATAATGGATTAGCGATATTTTTGCTATTTCCATTTGGATTCGGCAGGTGCTGTAGTTATAAACTATTGCGCCTAGCACCAGATGGGTCTATTTTTTGTACAGTGTATATCATTATAGTTTCCTTCCTTTTCCGTGGTATTTTTAGACGGAAAAAAAACCGGGCCGCATATGTTGCATACAACAGAGAGATTCCTAAAACGAAAAATTTCCCATTTCGGTATTTGAGCGCAGCAAACATGTGTGAATCATAATAGACGGAGAGCTATTAACCAATTTGATACTGGATGAGGTAAAACGATATGCTCCCTTAAATTTTTTGTTTATATTCAATTTATTACAACAGGTCGAGTTTGGCAAATCATATCTCCATTAAAACACAATTTTCAAGCAGCGATACCTACTCCCGGACAACAAGTCTAATTTTGTTTTAAAAGTTTCCCGATACAAAAGCAACATTCTTTCCGTCCCAATCTCGTACCTCCTTTATACATTCTTCCACATCTAACAACGCCACCGCGAAACGTCTACATTTTTCGCCTCGCCGATTTTATTATGTAAAAAAGGACCGCTTTTATATGCTTCTAGAAGCACGCAGCGCGAGCACTGATTCGAAAACATTTAGAAATTCCACCGTAGCGACACCGGACGACATAAAGGATACTTCGAGAGCCCTTTGGCGATATATTTTTCTTCGTCGCGCAGAAGTTACTTCGACCAAAAAGGAGAAATAGAACAAGAAAGTAACCTCCTTTGAGGCGGAGGGAGGGGGCAGGAAGCGAAAAAAAAATCGGACAGAAAATATAACTCTATTACGAACGTCCGCCTCTTTGCGATGAGTTTTCCATTTGAACTTCCCGTCAGAGCGGAAATTGTAATTTCTCCCAGAAGTGCTTCGCGGAAAATTAAAGCGAAAAGACCGTATTCATATAGCGTGGGGCGCGAGCGAAGGGAACGAAAGGGAGGAAAAGCACAAACGTTGAATCGTCCAATTTCAAACCTCCACTGATGTTAACGGAAACATACCGTTAGAGATTGTATGGAAATATATATTATTTCGTTGGAGAAGTTACAGAGGTACATACGTCGATGTGGTACTAACTCGGACGAAGTTAAAAAGTTGAGGGAAATGACGAATAAGTGACGCTGCATAGGCAGAATGGAAAATTTCAAAAATTCATTTCACCCGCTCAGACAGAAAAAAATGCGTAGTACATACCTATACTGTATTGGCAAGAGATTATCTGGGAACGGGCTAACCATGTATTGCTTATTGAGTGTTGCCAAGTCGTACGTGAGATGTCTGTGATGCATGTGCAGCGTTCTACAATTTGTAACGCATCCCGTATTTTCAAATTTATGTATAGTATCTAACACCGTCTGAACAGAGGGAGGCAGTATCACCAGAATAATACTATTTGATTATTTGTACATTTTCCGCCATAGTAAAAATCAGCATGATTGCACAAAGTAAACACAAAGATAATAAAGTAAAATTATAAAGTAAACTAAACCAAATTAATAAATTCAACTATAAAACAAAGATTTGTGTGGAAACTGCTCTAAGAAAACGTCAATTACATAAATGAAACGTAAATTGTCAATATGACATGTAGAGTACCGTTACATCCTTAGATCATACTGCTGCCGTGTGTCCACAATACAGCAATATACGCACTGAACTAGCCAACAACTAGAATAATTTCTTGCCAATACAGTATGTGATCTGCATGTTCCCAAAGTTTCATAATTTGTTGAATTTCCGGGATCGTTCCTTGTTAGTTCCAGGAAATTTTCCAGCATCTAGGAGACTGACTAGTTCCGAAGGAAGAGCTTTCCCCTGGTAATTTGAGAGGTGGGTATATGAAAGTCTCTCAAAGGGCTACGCAACAGCACCACAAGATGCAAGACCAACCTGCAGAAGTGGAACTTCCCTGTGAAGCCAGTGCTCTTTCAGAGCGAAGGTGAATGTAGATTGATGACAATCTGCAGCAGTATGCGATAATTTCAGTCCCATGCACCATGAAAGATCTAATGATAAGTACCCTCAATCCTCGTGAAGTGATCAACTTCTGGTCGCCTAAAATATGGAATGACCCAATCTTTCATTCTGTTTTATTTACTTATGTTCATACTTCTGACGAAGTATATATTCCGGGCATAGCTTACAAAAATTACACTCTAAACGAAGACACAACAGTTTCACAATTTGTTTATGCCTAGGTTTATAGAATCGCGTAACATCTTGAACCGATTCTGACGACTATCCAGCGACAACCTCGTAGCTGGTGCAGAATAGTCTGGGGAGTCAATACATCATTTCAACGATGCCATCACATTCGCGCAGACGGCCTCTTCAGGCGACGTCCTTATGTCGTAGCGTCGATTTTGGGGAGGTATATCATTCGGAGGGACTCATATTTACGTACATACGAATCGTCCCCCGTTGGGAATCTGTCAATGTCCGGAATCCCAAAAAGACGTGGTAGATGTGCGCGACGCCTGAGGTGTCTGATTTGCATCTAAATTGAATAAAGCCGAGACCGATGCGACGGCGTCGTCGCCATTGCTGTCGCCTTCATCGAAGCGCGTCTACGGCATTCCCATGAAATATGGGGGTATTGTAGTTCACAGAAGAATTCGCTTTCTCTCTAATTTTATTCTCTGAAGATCGCATATATATATATATATACAACGTTTTTGTTTTCAGCTAAGTCGGATCGCAGTGGAGAAGCCGACGTTGGGGGGAATTTGTACGTCAATTGGTTCGTTCTTGCAGAAAACCACAGTACTCTACTTTCGCAAAGCAGAGGCACGCTTGAATAAATTCGGTTGTTACTCCTGAGCCGGTTGCCTCAAAGTAACGGTCAATAATCGTTTAGGAGAGCAGGGGAAACTCCCTCCACCCGATCTGAGATGATTATTTTATAAGCAGCCGGGTGTAGGCAGATATATTGTGACTTTTTTACGCGCAACTTTTGCTTTGATTCCCCAGCGACCCGCTAGAAGTACACGACGCGACTCTGGAGAGGTTTGGAGCTCTTATACAAGGCAATAATCGTAAAATGGGGCATACTTACGTTTTTACTGCGAATCCTGTAAATATGCACGAGTGACTCGTATAATCGCATGGTAAAATGGCAAAATGTACAGCAAAAAATCCTTTTTTTGCGTTAGAACTGAAATAAGATGTCGCAGTAGTAGGTTGTACCGCAAATGCCGAAGATAATGTGCTATAAACTAAAAATTTTCAATTCAATTACATTTATGAGACATGTTTAGCATTCGAGAAAATGCTATGGTGGCTCCTACAATTGACCATGGTTCCATAAGGGCATTTTGTCGATTAATCGTTTTTGGTATTTTTGATGAACCCATCGTCGCGATTTACATTCCCTTTAAGAATTTACATTATTTCATGTAATCGCTTATATATCTATATAGTCAACGTGGCGTGCTCTGTTTGATAGTGCTTCTTATTAAAAAATGGATTCGTTTGTGAAAAAAGAAAAAGACACGGGGATTAGAATGTGTAGAAAAACATATTTTGAAGGTAAGCTTTGGATTTTGAAATATATTCATCACTCGACAACTTATTTTAATTGTTGGAATTATTCTAAAGAACAATAGTTAGGATGCATGTTAACAGAGATACTTTGTCACCGTTAAATTAAAAGCAGTGATCTATATTTGCTGTATCAGGAACGTTTGCTGCTTGTGTTTGATCTCCCGCGTTCAAGTAAATTAGACATTTCGGTATTTTTTTAAGTATTCCTAAAACTAAATTATAGAAGAGGACTAATAAGGAGATTATTTTTATTTTAGTTATTAAAATTATTCATTTTACTTTGAAATAAGGAACATTTTATATAGATGCACACTATTAATATTGAAAACAGAATACTGTGACATACATATATTTCTGTATTTCAACTATTTCTAATAATTGCAGTTATTTTTATTGTACATCTGTATAGTGGATATATTGGTGGTCGTTATTTCGTGATATTCGAGCTGACCAGTTAGTTTGTGGGAGTAAATAAAACATTTACCAATTTTGACGGTTTGTTTATTTATGTTTTAGATCCATTTAGATTTCCGATATTTATTTAAGGGTTCCCATTTGAATTTGTGGAAACAGTGGAATTAGTTTTGACAAATTGTAGTAGAGACATGTGAAATACACAAGATTAAGAATAAGAAAACCTTACATTTTCTGAGATAATAAAGAATGATTAAACCCACCAAGGTATTCTATAATATAGAAATTGAAATACTCATTTTTAAAACAATTATGCTTGAATGTTTAGACATAAAGATTTATGGCCAAATACATATTTTATGCAATCTACTTCCACCAAATGGAAGATCAAAAGTAGGCCATACTCATTAGAAGTGTTCTACCGCAGAATGTTGTGATGTATATACTATAAATTAAATATTTTAGGAACCCGGATTTGTCGAGCAGAGAATAATTGAAATAAGATTCAAAAGGAATACTTCATGGAGTGGTTTAGATTTACTTTTCAAAGCGTTTCATGTCTTCAACGCTGAGTATCCTAAGGTAAGTGGACACATTTGGACCTTAATTCAAAAAGCAATTTTTAAAATTTCCAGCACGATAAACAATTCCCAAATATTATGCACTTATTGTCAGCGTTAAACAAGAAACATTTATTAATAATGTTAGGTATGTGTGAAAAAAACTTTAATAATTCAAAGAAATTTGTACTGCGTGTAGAATGTTTTCATAAAAACTCTAATTTTATATGCCCTGTAACATCCTGCCAACGTTTATTTCACATGTTCCTATCATTATACACAGAGTAAATAATGCAGATTTTGTGTATTTTAATGAATATTGTGTTTAAAATATAAATATCTTCTGCTATTCTTTCATTAATAAAAAATAAAGGTATTAAATATTCATTTCTTCTTTTTATTTTATAAAGCATACACGGATAGTTTTAAGAACTTTAAGTCTAAAATTCAGTTAATATGGTTGAAGATAAAACTGTCTGCAAGCAGTCTTGTTCTCAATCAGCGGCTATTATAGCTATCTCTAAAAGGCAAAGCGCACTAACGACAAAATTATTTGCAGACAGTCTTAATGGACAAATAAAACAAAAGGTTTTGGCCTCTAAAGCAATTTCTGAAAGCGTGTCCACTTTCATCATCGCTGTAGGCTTGGCATCTTCGACAAAATCGCCTGCAGTTAATAGTTTTGACGTTAGGGCATAATTTACTGCATGATGTAACAGTGTTCATTTCTACACGAATACGTCTTAAACAAGGTAAGTGCAATTAATATTGTGGATATAAATAATACGCACTTCAGGAATTCCTAGTAAATAAATGCTTTCATTTGAGAAAATTAAATTAAAACGCATTCTTGAATTAAGAAAACTATAGTTTATCAGTAAATATAAATACTTTTGAAATATGAAAGTATATATTATCCTTAAGAAAATATCTTCTTGCTACAATAGTGATTTACTTATAGTAAGAATCCCTTTTCTCAGATTTTCTTGAAATAAGTTAATAAATTTCTTAAACAAAAAAATACAATTATTTCATTACAAGTATATACTTTTCTTAAGCGGAGATAAAAGCACTAAGAAAATATTTGTTTTGATTTAAAACAGTAATTCTATTGTGGATAATTCAAAAGGTAATTGTCTTGAATTAAAGCGGACCGTCTTGATACAAGTAAACGTTTCTCTCCATGTAGTGAGTTTAATTTAGTTGAGACAAAATATGATATTCAGCCTCAAAAAGTACCTTCTCTCACGAACGCTTCCAAACGCATCCGGTGAAATACATTGGCGGCTAAATCATAATTCATCAGTGATACATTAAAACATACATTTCCATTTCGCATTTACAACATTTCCCCTCCCACTTGAATAGCCGTAGGAAAAAAATAAACAGCTCATACTTTCCCACATCTTCACTATCCGTATATCTGCAACATCCACCGCGATATCTACATTTAAATATCGCTGGGAACATGATGTAATTAACCTCCATGAAATACAAGTGGGAAAATAACGATGTGACTATATTGGGGAAGTCCGTCCGCTGACATGACTCGATGGATCGAGGGGGGAAATCGTACGGACGGAATAGAAATGGAATGAACCGCGCCGGGTCGGTATTCCTCCCAAAACTCGTACAGTGAGGGGATTTACGGGGAGACGTGTGGGAGTTGTTCCGGGCGGTCGGGAGAGGGAACTCCGACAGATCTAAAACTGATTTGGGGAACGTGGAATACTAACTGTAATTAGCGCGGCTATTCAAAGCGCATATTTCGTTTCATGTCCGGTTAATTTTGAATTCGAGTTTTCCATGTCGTAATAAATTGGTGTTTGTCGTGTACGTAATACGTAAAATGTTGATGGGCGTACTGAGAGCGTTGTGGTAATGGCGAATTCTGCACTGCTACTGTGCAACTTTATATATGTATCTATCTGGGTATACGTACAGACATACATGTGTTTTGGGTACAAATCCCTGCTTTTTCAAATTAGGTTGTTCAGATGCTTTAGAATTCATCTTCAAAGATACTGATTGTAGGGAGATTTATTTCGATACCACTGAACTGTGGTATAGTGCAGCGAATGCTGCATTTGCTTGTGCAGATTTGGTTGAAGTTATTTAGGTGGAGAATATAAATGTATGAAACCGTATGATGTGCTGAGCAATGTGTATCTGTAATTCAAAAGACAATTAATTTTATAATGTGCCAACTGATTACGCTGGTTAAAAAGATTTTTGTCCCAAGCACAAAAATGTCTGAGTCCCATATATTTTTGCATGCTGAAATCAATTGTTTTCAGAATTTCTCCATCACCCTTAGTTTTTATGTTCCCGGATATTCGCTTATTCACATAAAATATGCATACATAGATATGTAGTATAAGACAACATGTCTTGACGTTATTTCAGTTGTCGGTTGGAGCTCGGAACTGATTAAGCAACATGCAACGGTTAATGTGTTAAAACCTGCATTTCTCATTCCTAGATAGCACTCTTGTAATTTCAGTTGTCGGCTAGAGCTCGGTGAATGAACATATACGCTGATGTTGTTAACGTTTTAAAGAGTGTTGCGTTGTGGTGCGTTCAAGCTATTGTAATAAAATCGCGAACGTGTAAAAAAAATATCAAGGAAATGTGTAAACCACCAGAACTCTTTTTGCTACATTTGCGGCGAATTGACATTAAAATATCGAAAACGGTCTTTGACACATCTCCTTAAAAAGTGCTATGAGCAGTATTTCAAGTGTAAACTAGGTGATGACGACAAAAGCTGGGCTCCCCTATTTGCTGTGTTACGTGTGTCAGACTCCTTACAGCGTGGGCAAAAGGTAAACGACATATGCCTTTTGCTATTCCTATGATTTGGAGGGAACCATTAGATCATATTACCGATTGCTATTTTTGCCTAGGAAATATAAATCCAAACATACTGTAAAATATCCTAATATCCTATCTGCACTGAGACCAGAACCTCAATGTCCGGAATTACCTGTGCCTAAGCCTTCACAAAATATGACACTAAGCGACGATGAAAGTGTTGATGATACCTAGGCAATATTGGCTGACTATTGCTGGACGCTGAAGAGAGATGTTTCTGATGCATAGTACAGCCTAAAGTGAACATATTTTCCAAATATATCACTTTGTACGTCATTTTTTCATGCACATATTATAATATATACTTTCACAAAATTTCATTGCTTTGTATATAATTGTATCTTGTAATCTGCACATAAATATTTCGATCTGATGAATACTATAACATCCAGTTATTAATGTACTGTATTAAAAAATCTGTCACAAAATTTGAGAGGGGATAATTTGGATCAAAATATGCAGAAAACTCTTAATGAACATGGGTCCAACCAACAAAAATGGCTGGAAAGAATTGAATTGAGCGTCAACATAAAGACGGAACGCTTCTCTGGCATTCCCATTAGCACGATCATACACGAAATTCATGTGGTCTAGTTCAATGTTAGAGTAAAAGGCATAGCGAGAATTTGTAAAATTGTGCACTAACCACCGAATGTCAACTACAAACTGTATGCAGTATGTATGTATGAAGAACTGTTGACTTCAATCAGAAAATGCAAATTTTTGCTAATGAAAAAAGTGATAAGCGAAAAAATGCATAAATGCGATAAAAAGAAATAATCCACGGTAACTTCGAAGCCGTCCATTTTCGGACCCATATTCACTACGGCTTTTCTACGTATTTTGGATCATACGAGGAACGACAACTTTTTCAAAAATATTTGAGAATGACAAGGGAATCACAATAGGTCTATAATAATTTACGAATCACCTATTTTAACAAGGGCATATGATTTTTTATTTTTAACGCATTAGGAGATTGACCAAATTATATTTTATGATTGATAAGGTCAGTGATATGGTTCGGTGATATGATTTGGAGGAAATATATCCTCCTAGAAAATTAATTCACCAAATGCATAAACATCAAATTCCTACTAGCACTGCTTTCGAAATTAAAACCTCCTGCACTCGTCCTTCCCCTATACAAACTTCGACTTGAATAGAGGTGTGATTACGTCACAAAAAGCCCTCGCCCCCGCTACCCGTGTGCTCCAGACGAGCAAGCAGTCTGTCGCCGTAGCCGACCCGCGAACAAACGGTCTTAATGAACGACAGCGCTCCGAAACATGCCGGTAAGTGAGTTAGTTTTTGGACGAACGGGGGTTAGAGGTGATCCCCAAGAGTACCGTAGGAGTTCTGGTTATATTTACATAGCGGAGTCGTATTTAAGTAATGGTCATTGGCGGAGGAACACGTAAAAAGGGTTGTATAGAGGATTTTTGGGTTTATGTTTCTAAAATGTTAATTCTTTATACGGATTCGAAGGGATTTGGAGTGAAGGTCATTGTATCATTTCCAGTTCACTCTTGGTTGGTGTTCGTATACTCTTATACTAACCTCGTAAGGGAATTATAGTCGTTGAAGATGATGTTTATTACCGTAGGAAGACGAAAACCATTTATGGTCTTCGGAAGTCATTGTGAGTCCCTCCTTTGAGTACAAATTAGATATTGTGTATGGAATTTCATTACCCCTTATCGTCTCTGTAGATTTTTCCTCCAGACTATAAGAAAAAGCAGTATAAGCAACTTAGAAAGGTCTCAGTGGAGAACGACATAGGCGGATTATTATTAAATACATCCTGGAGAGAGGGTAAGGAGACGCGGAGGCAACGAGACAGATTATGATGAAAAGGTGGAATGAGTCAGAGGATATTTAATATATATTTTCTCTGTGAACGCCTCCGCCTTAGATTCGAACTTAATTATGGAGCGTTTGCGACGCGAAACGCTCGTCTCCGAAGCTCCTAATCTGGAATCTAGCGGTTCATGCAATGAAAATAATAAAATAAGGGAATAGCAAGACGTTCCCTTTGATGATCGAGAGCGTGGAGTTTCCTTGTGACGTTTAATTTTACTAAGTAAGGGAAATTTTGAAAGATTTTACGACAAGTAAGGGTCACTGCCATCTGGTGAGGTGTTGCAGAAACTATAAACCAGTCAAATGATCACAGATAAAGCAAACGTAAGTTTGAAGGTATATACAATTAAGTACATCACAGTATTACGTATTTTATTAGTTATTCTACAAAAATATGCTTTACTATGAAGTAGAATGTCAAGAAACGTAGATATTATACCAAACGTAAGTGTAACTTAACGAATAAACTACCACCATACTCATTTTAATTTCAGCACATTTACAGAAAACATTTTTGCATTGTAAGTAATACATAATTTTAAACTCCCAACTAAAAACAATAGAACAATTGAAGACGACGGAATTTGTGAATATTTGAACGGCATTCAAACCACCCCACCACATTCATCAATTTTCTCGCCTTTCACCTAACGACACCGCGAAGTAAACACGACCTTCTAATGTGCTAGAATTACCGTCAGTTTTACGTGCATTTATTTATGGCTGTTTACTGGATGTTACAGTGGTTGAGAAATGATTTGGTAAATGTGGAATCGAGGTTTTTACATTGATGTCTAACATCCTTAGGGTTTAGAATTTAGATAAAATCTCAGTTAAATACTCTAATATGCTGAAGTAGGTAACCGGGTGAAAGTAAATGAATCCAAAAGCATGTAACTATATTGCTCCTTCAGAATGTCTTCTACTATGGCCAAGTAATAATCTGAGGAGTTCCATGAACAAATGGGGTTCGAAGCTTAAGTTTTTAACCATGCAGATAATGAGTTAACATACATGGCTACTTCTAACTTATTCTTAACAAAATTATGATTTATATAATTATAACATTAATTTCAACTGTATTTAAAACATGTTTTCTTCAAATAACCTATTAACTGGGCACAATAGTTCTTTAAATTGATGGATTTTCATCTCTTCCGAAGATTTTTGACAATGATTTTAACATAGAGGTTTCCAATATTATTTATTCATTTTAATTGTTCATTATGAATTAATATTGTTTACAGGCTTTCACTTTCGCTCACAATATATTTAAATAGTCTACAATTATAATTGTTACTTCCTTATCATTGCCAATAATCTTCCGGATGCAGTAATGATTTTGACATTTCTTTTTCAATAATGATAAATATCTCCAGTCCTCAGTTCAGAATGAATTATCATCATTTGAACGTCTCTGTAACTTAGGAGGATCGCTCCCTGATAGCATTATTTAATTCTAATATAATTTGTGAAAAAATTGCAATTGGTATTACTTATACGCCGCTGTATTGGGAAATTCACACCACGCAAATTGATTTAATAAAATTCGAAATATATGTATCAAGAGCACGTCGGCTCTCATCGTCAACCAATTCCCGAATTCGGGAATTATTTTTAAATCAATTTGTGTGGTGTGGATTTCCAGATACTGCGTTCTAATATAATTTAATTTCCCTCGCTTGACATATAAATATGGAGTGTTCACAAATGTATGTCCGCTCCATTGCAATACATATGCCTGTGCTTGGTGTTCCGATTGGCAGTAAACAGAATTAACAAAAAAACAATTTATTGATTCCATATAAATTTTCAAATACGGTCCTGATTGAATCAGAAGATTTGTATATACAATTCCTCCTAGTTTGGTATGTGGATAATGATTCCTTTATTTCCTTTATTTTAAACAAGAACCACAACACAAGACCGTGCAAAGTTTTCGCAAACAATCCCCAAGATGTGACAATGACTAACGTGCCACGTCACCACATCACCCAGCCCCACGATAATTTTTCTCGAATTAAAGTTCGCACCACCGACGCTAAACAACATCCACTTCGTTCACCCGTACATCCCTCTCACACCTTACCCAACTTTCTATATTAAAAATGTAGCTGCAGTAAACCATACCAAGTTCAAACACTAACGTCATTGTGAGCTAGAACGTTCCAGCATTAGAGAAGGCAACGGCAGATGCGAGGAAATGAGTCGACGTAGGAGGAGGTTTAGGGAGAGACATCGACTACTCCAGTAATGCGAAAAGTTCGAATTCCTTTGAAACATCCGGTCTCCGGAACTTTACACATCAAATATTGAGAGTCGTGGCCGGTTGGCGAGACCATCGGCCATACTTCTATAAAAGATAAACTTCCCTTAACTCAATTAAGGGCTGGAATTCGTGCGTGCGTGATACCTCGTCACTTCGGCGGGTGGGAGTTGGGTTGCAGTTGATCCGGAGTCGATTTGGAAACAGATACGAGGAGACGAAAACGATTTATCGGATGGAGGGTGGTCACCCCTTTTGGAGTGGGTGGGGGGAGGAAAAGTTTCAATGATATTGGGATGTATGTGTGTGTCTATATAGGTTCCTTTAGATAAACCGTTACAGTTAGGGTTGAGAAGAGAGATGAAATATCAGATTGTTGGTGAGGGGTAAAGCATTTCCCATCTCCAGATGATTATTGCTTATTTAGATATGCTTAAAACCAAAGATTTCCATTAAATTCATTAAAATGGGTATTTTCATACGAATACATAGAATTTTGGGAACCAGTACATGTCTGATAGTGAAAGTTTGAATAGTTTTAATGAAAATTTATTATCCATAATTCAGCATATACTTCTTAACTTCTTCTTCTTCTTCTTATCCTCTTCCCTCATTAGGGTGTCGCATTGGAAGTTCAATTCTTCCATACTTCACGATTCCTTTGGAGCCTTTTCATCTCTATCATTGATTTGCCTCTACTCTACTTCTTCAATCTTTTGCATCCACTTTTTTCTGGGTCGTACCCTTTTGCTTCTTCCTTCTCTCCCTGATTCCGTTATCTTTTATTATTATATATTGTATTATATATTATATTCTTCCGTCCTCTGTTATTACAGATCCCAAGTATTCAAATGCAGTTACTATTTCAATTGTGTCCGCGGGGGTGAAAAGGTCATAGGGAATTTGGTAACAAACAAATATGGCCGCAAGTGAAAGTATTCACCCAAGGTAGGGAAATTCAACTTTGGGTAATTGCATTAATGTTGGCAGTATTGCTGCCAAAAAAGTCATGTTGAAGATGTTTGCAACGTTTCTAAATGTGATGTGATGTGATGTTTTGGTAAAAAATTCAAGTAAATTTCCCATTATTTTTAATATTACAAATTCCCTCGCTCCATCCACTATGACGATATTGTTGCTCTTCCCGGTTGGCGCCGCTACTGTACCAATAGCAATAGTTTCAGGCGGCATCCCTTGTTATATTGTTATATTCTTTACTTCAAATATGTATTTCATTTTATCATAAATTATCTTTATCAAACTATGTATTTTTCTCATGTATATCATTTCCAAATAGTAGTCATATAAGTATGCGAAATTTAATTATTGCTTTGTTCTAGAATTTAGAATTTATACTTGTTCACTGATCTTTCATTATTTAATATATAAACTTTCACATGCTGTTTACAATAACTATTATTTCCAATAAGAAATTAACTTGTCAATGTGTACTCTTAATCATTATCTTTCTATAAATTGATGTGCCGTTACAATGTCAAGTCAGTAAGGGTATGTAATTTTAGTCGAACATCTGTTAATAATAATAATATTCCAGTATAATTTATTAATAAATAGTTTCCTTTAAAATAAGAACTGTGTTTATTTCTTTGAACATAACACCATTGTGCTATTCTAAACGAAAGTAATAAATTTTGATTTTTAAGTAAATTTCTCAGATTTAATTTGCGTGTTCAATACACATGCCTAAGATTCACAAGTGTTGTAAATTTCCCGGTTGTTTATCATTCTCTAAAGAAGTACCTTCTTCGAAAGTTAGTAATTAAGGATTATTCCCCATTAACACCTACTTCTGAACATGAATCATGTAATTTACTTTTTTTAGAACCAGGTAGCCACAATTCATCTTTGAATACATCGTTTCAACAAGGTGATCATGATTATTGTATTTCTGCTACACTTTCTTCGTCGGACAATAATTTTATCACTCTGTTTCTGTCACCAACACAAAATGAAGAGGTGTCATCATCAATTTTAACAGAATTTGAATTTTTATTATATTTATAATTATTTACATGTTCCTTATCCTGTTTTTGAATTAATTTTTATTTTCGAATTTCTACGTTTTTTTAGATATATCCATGATTTCTGCTAATTAAACATATTGGTCAATATTTCCACGTAATGTTTAATTTAACAATACCGTAGCTAAATTTTTACTTATAATTTTTAATCTTTTACTGTGAATATTACGACTGTTAGCAATAAATTTATTCCCAGAAATGATTAAAAGTCGAATTAAGAATGTAGTCAGGGCCAGTCAATTAAATGTGAGATGTAAATACGATTCGTTATTAGTAGGCGTATCACACTGATGAGATTAAGGAAAATCGAAACGTATCTAACTTTTAAATGTCGCGCCATATTTCAAAAGCTCGATTCAGCCGTAGTTTCATGTTTGGCCGTGTACCCACCCATAGGGCGCTGTTATTAGATATCGCGAAGTTACGTGTTTCGCACGAAATGTACAGAGTTCGCGCTTCTCTTTAATTGGTGTTCTGCGATGGTGTCTCCGTCTATTTCTATCTTTCTCATCTTTTCGTTATGTTTGCTGTTTATTATCATCAATTTTGTTTTCCACGAGGTTATCATCATTCCCATATTTTCTATTTCCTCTTTCCATATTCTTACTTGTCCTTTCACTTTCGCATATGTATCTGCTAATGTCTGCTAATGTCATTCCCATAGTGACATGAATATAGAAACACTTCTTTTGCACATGTCCCACAGCGCGTTTTTCGGTTACAATTAAGAATACGGAGGTATATGGAAATGTATCTTAGATCTCGTATCGTACTGATGTATATAATTGTTACATAAAAAAAAGAGATTTGTTATTATAAACATATATAAGAAGTTCATGTACATAAATTGCAGTAATAGGAAGAATATTCCATTTTTGAAAGTAAGATCTACATGACTGTCTACTGTCAATACCTGCCATGCATCTAATAATTCTTTTTTGTTCTATCTATTTCCATATCATTTGACACTATATTAACATTGAATTGGGTCTTGTTCCGAGAATTGTGATATATGAGCTATTTGGTTCTATCAACATTAAGAAACGATTTATTATGGGAAAACCATACATTTATAGCCTTTAACAAAGAATTGACACTATTTTGGCTATCTAATATGTTGTTACAAGACACAACGGCACTTGTATCGTCGGAATACATGGTCAAGTAGTACCTACTCCGATAAAAAGTTAGTAATATCATTAACAAAAATCAAAAATAATATTGGACCCAAAATGCTCCCTTGATGACCTCCTTTATTTATATTTATTCAAATGAGAAGTAAGTCTATGCAACACGCCAGACTCAAAAATATTAGAGAAACTAGAAGAAATTGTAATATGGCCATAATTTTTAATATCTAACTTGTTATCTTTTTATGTAAAGGAATGACACGAGATTCCTTCAACTTTGACGGATGTTTCAAATGATAGGTAAATTAAAAAAGTAATTGGAGCTATTAAACAATCTGCAACTCTACCCCATCAAGTCCACAGGATGGTTTACTTTCTTAAATAAATCACGTACTTCAAATTCATTATATGGCACTGCACACTTGCTGTGCAGAATATATGATGTGGAGTGTTTTTTTATAGATATTTTAGTGCTTCTTCTGAAGTAGTTCATTTCAACTGTATTTACTTTTGCTCTCATTTCCCCGTTGATAGTTCAAATTTAACATCCGTAACGAAGAACTGACCCTACAAAGACCGCTCCAATTCTCTTAATTGGATAATCTTATTGCCTTTTTACTTTCTGCAATCCTACCTTTAATCTCTTGCGTCAATATTCCTTCTCTAGTTTTTGCTGTACCAATATATCTGAATTCACTCACTTGACTAATGGGAATGTTGTTCTTACTGATTACTTGAGATTTAGCATCAGCATTCACTTCTTCTTTAACTTCTCCCTATCGAAAAATCATCGGAAGTCCACCTATAACAGCAGCTATAAATGAATATAATCCACGTAAAATCTGTTCCTGCGAGATATACGATCTCCAATAAGAACACTCGTAACAAAAGAAAAATAAATAAATGAAAAAGGGCACGGAAAATGGAGCTATCAACATAATAACATCCGCGATCGTTCTGCCTGAGAGTTTAATTGCAAATTCGTTTGACTTTATGGCGATTTGATGAAAGAAGGCCCAACGTACCGGGCACCGCGGCAATGCTGGACAGCCCTTTTCAATAATAATAATTTTACAGCACGGAGACAACCGCAGGCATAAACTAAAAGGGAGAAAGCTTTTACCCTGCGAGGCACTAGAAGGCCATTTACGTTCACCCTGGCAGTTTAAAACTTATTTAATGATGAAAATAAACCAGGAGGCAATCTAGGAAAGATTTTTTTTATTGTTATAACATTTTACGATGGCAGTCTTTCCCGCAAATAATAAAAAAAAGAACGGGGATGACATCGTAAAGTGACGTTTGCCCCCGAAACGATCGCGACGCCATCTGCGGTGGGAGTGACGAAGAAGCGGAAAGAACCGAAGCCTGTATAATATTTTAGATAACGGCCTTTAAAGCACGTTAACTTTAATCGTTTGAAAAAAGCAAATCTGTAGACTTTGGGAGCGACGAACAGTTTTAGGAACGCCATCTTGCGACTCGGGGCCTATCAATTTTGGGTTATCGTTGCGTGGGCGTAAGAAAGGGTTCGAAGCAGCCATCTGGTGTCAATTTCGGTGGTGAGCTACTGCGATACGGTTTCTTATCGTTGGAATATCGTTGAATTATCAAAGAAAAAACGTCTAGAATCTAGGAAGTCTAGATAGATACCGTAATATATTGTGTTGGCGTATATACGAGGTGTGTAAATGAAGTAATGAGACTGACAACGTAGCGTTTGATATGGTAACACAGAAGCACTTGACATGGTGGGGCGACAAGTGAACATTGTAATACGCGTTCAATGTAAGTTTGAACTCGATCAAGTCATTTGGTTGTCCGTTGTTGTTTTTTCCGTGAACCCGGTTTTCGTAGTGCGTTCTACAAATGAAACACATTAATTTAGAGCAACGGTGTGCTATCAGGTTTTGCTTCAGACTTGGGCAAAGTGCAACAGAAACATTTGGAAAACTTCAGCAGGCCTACGGAGACAGTGTTTTGTCACAATCCGAGGTTTTTCGGCGGTTTAAGGCATTTTCAAAAGGAAGAGAGTCGACGGGAGATGATCCACGCAGCGAAAGGCCTTCAACTACAAGAACTGATGGCAATGTCGACAAAATCCGCGATCTTGTGCGTTCAGATCGTCGGTTGACGGTCAGACTTATCGAGGAACAGTTGAATTTGTCTCACACCACCGTTCTTCAAGTTTTGACCAATGAATTGGGAATGAAGAAGATGTGCTCGAAAATGGTTCCAAAAAACCTTGAGAGTTGGGTGTTCGAGTATGGCCCGGAAACAAAACGCCAGAGCATGGAATGGCACACTTCAGGCTCTCCAAAGCCCAAGAAAGCACGAATGAGCAAATTAAAGATCAAGAGCATGGCGATGTGTTCCTTTGATAGCCAGGGAATCGTTCACAAAGAGTTCGTACATTAAGGTCAGACAGTTAATCAACATTTTTACTGAAAAGTTTTCCAAAGACTTCGAAAAAGGGATGCGTATGAGACCAAACATGAAGAACGATTGGATCCTGCATCATGACAATGCGCCTTGTCACACGGCAATTTCCATAAACGGCTTTTTGGCCAGTAAAAATAGTTCTGTGGCCCCTCAGCCTCCTTATTCCTCCTTATTGAGTCCTCGTGAATTTTTCCTCTTCCCAAGATTGAAAATTCATCTGAAGGGACATCATTTTGGGACACTTGAATACATTCAAACGGCTATAACCGACCATCTAAAGGCGATTCCAATATCCGAGTTCCAGCGCTGCTATGAGGAATGGAAGAACCGTCTCCAACGCTGTGTGGTTTCCCAAGGGAGTTATTTTGAGGGAGACAACGTTCAATTCTAATTATATTCAAATAAAAATATTTAAAAATATCAGTCTCATTACTCAATTTACACACCTCGTACATATATCATTTTCTCATACTCACTTGAATTTATACTTGCTAATAGGTAAGAAATACACATTTCATTATCATGATGTCCAAATATATCCCACTGTGATGAAATGCTCGTATACCGCAACACGTGGCAAAAACTATGATGAGTTCGCGTGGTTTCAACGGTAAAATAGAGATTTAATCGAGTATGCACAGAGTACATATAACATCTATAATACGGAGCGGGTTAATTATCATATATATTACCAGCTATAATGGTTTTCCCAGGGGTTGTATCAAATAACAACAAAGAAAAAATATGTAGTGTAGTTTAATTTTTATTAAGCTATAATGATGAAAGTTTTTTATACATGCAAAAGTTACCTTCAACTTTTATTACTATGAAACAAGATAAAAAAATGCATTGCCAGTAGTATGCGATCCTAGTTCGGTTTTACCAACCTACTTTAACATATGCAACCAATATTACATTATTCACGTGGTTTGGTTGGAATTCGAAGTCTCTGTACTTCCTAAATTTATAGATTAGAGGGATAAAATCATCATTCAAAAATAAATGAATACATTTTCATCTTTACATCTTACTTATTTAGGCCAGGTGCATATTTCACGTCCTCTTTTAACCCGATAGAGTTGGCAATACTGTAAACAACCTGAGCGCAGGTAATAAACCAGAGTCATAGCTTACCCGTCAAACCTAATCCCCACCCATCCACTCCCCAAAGATGTCGACGACCCCACAAGTTCCTCGAAGAAAGGCATGCCATGTCGATTTCTCGGAATCCATTTTGATTTATAAACACCGTTCTGGGGGTTCGCCCGGTTGGCGAACTTGTTTTCTGATACTACGCGAGAAATTACGACGTTCCTGAGATGGCTCTATTGATGCATAGCCACCAATAAATATGTATGTGGTAGGTACGAGCAGATATACAATACGTCCGTATATTGGAAGGTATGGAAAGGAGGTAATCTGATTTTGGGGGGATGCGAAGATAGAGTTGATGGGGGAGGGGATGATGCAATGAATATTTAGAGGATGGTAGTGATAGTGGATTTAGTATTTCAAGGGAAGAAGGATCAGATTTCCACAGCACAGAAACGACTTAAAGTTCAATAAGAAAATTAGCATTAGATCAAATGAATTATTAGAAAAATTTTCCAGAAATTCATTCAATTATCTTAATAGGAAATAATTGTTACGACCCTTAAGAGTTTTCTGCTGTATTTAATAGGGAATGTCAATTACTACATTGGTGTAAAATATGAGTGACTCTCTTTGAGAGTCTTTCACTCGTTGAGGTGATAACACATTGTTGTTATGCTTCGAGAAAGTCTTCTACGTTTAGATATGGATCTATTCCTTTGTGAAATTCCGCTTAGAAATACAACAGGCGACCAGCAGATCTTAGGTCGTGGAGAATGCTCTGGTATCGCGAGCAATACAATTAACAGTTGATCCCGAGGCAGTCAGTGAAAAGGAAAGGAGCGTGAAGCCTCTCATACTAACAGGCAACCAGAAACACTACAGGTAGACGGTGATTCCATCAGCGAAAAAAGTGGTAAGAATAGCGAGTGGAAGGAGAAGAATAAACGTGCGCACGGCACGACAACATTGATTGAAACCCGGCGACCCCCTGGGAGAAACGTAAGACAAATGATCTATGATGAAAAAACAGGAGATCGCTAACATTACCCTTGCACACGAGCCGTGTGCTTTCTCGTCTTGCTTGGATGTTTTGCTATTTCGCAATTTCGTATGTGACTTGTTCTCTTGGAGACTATGCACTTTAGTGCCCTGTTACCTTCATCAATTGTAGATAATCAACTCCAGGACGTATGAGTCTCCTTTTTCTTTTATTTTAGTTTCGGAATATAAATAATCTTTAAATTTATCAACCTTCTCAGTCAAAGTGGAATGATAAGCAAGTAGGCGTTTTCATTTTAACATCATTTATTTGCCTGTACAAAAAGTCAGTTTATCTATTTATTACTTTTAAGCACGCTGAAACATTTGCTGGCGTGACATTGTTCAAATATTTACGACAATGACAAGATGTTATTTCTGATTTGGTTGTCAAATTTACCAATTGGTTTGATACTGAATGATTCAATAATCGTATTTCACACTGCTGCATTATTATTACAAACGTTATTCTATGTTTATTTCATTTAACTTCAGCGCACTTCCTTTCCTGTCCCTACTGATTTTCTAATGAAACCAAGAATCTTATTAAGAAGAAATTGACTATTTAAAACTATCTAAAATTATTAAATTATTTATTTAATTAATAAGTTTAAAGAATAATGCAAACTAGTTAGAAAAAACATCAATTTAGATCATAACAATTATTTATATTCAGTTGAGGTGTCAGTTAAAGATGATCCATGGAAATCATGGTCTTATATTAATGAAAAATAGAACCAATCGCGTATTCCTGGATCCATGACAAAGGACGGCAACTGTTATGAAACACCTTTGCTTCTTACTTCGCCTCGGTGTATATGTTATCAAGCGAAGAGGGTTTCACTAATCTTAATGGTGGAATATTGTACTCGTTTACTATCAGGAGTCTCGATATTGAAGACGTCCAAGCAGGAATCCGATCATTGCAAAAGAGTATGCTTATGGGTACAGATGGTATTCCGGCGTTCGTTATAGAAGACTGTGAAGATGTACTCCAAGATGCGTTAATACACATTTTCAACCTTGAATTGCGACATAAATGCTTTCCTGACTATCGGAAGATATCTAGAGTCACACCAGTATTGAAATCAGCCAATAAAAATGACGTTTCTAATATCGAACATTTCAAAAGTTTTTGAATTTATAATGTTTAAATATATATGTATATAGTCATATTTCTTCTTACTTGTAAGTGTCTCAACATGGTTTTGTAAAAGGTAAGTCCACCACTACAAATTTATGCTCTTTTGACAACTATGTTTCAAGATCTATGGACGTGTGTGTTCAAGTTGATTCCATCTATGCAGGTTTCTCTAAAGCATTTGACCAAGTTTAACATATTATAATACTTAAAAAGCTTTGGTTTTTCCTCAGATTTGATCGGTCTACTTGAAACTCATCTTACAAAACAAAGCAAGTTTTGTACAATATCGTGGCTATCAATCTTTTAACTACCACAACTCAAGTGGGGTATCCCAAGGCTCTTTCTAGGGGCCCCTCTTGTTCCTTATTTTTGTCAATGATACTACAGATTACATCACTTCCAAATGCCTGCTTTATGCAGATGATAATAAATTGACTCTTAATTTAGATATCTATGGTATTGTCGCGAACGCAATGAAAACATTAGTTTTTTTTGCTCGCAACACCCGCGATTTTAGTGATAATGGTGCAATTATTGCATTTTATAAGAGCTTCATTCGTTCCAAACTAGAATATTGCGTAGTTGTGTGGTGTCCTTCTTATCAGAAATATATTAACCTCATTGAGAGCGTACAAAAGAAGTTTTTAAAGATCTTATATTATTGTATACACAAAACTTATTCAAGTCGTAATTACAGTGATTGCACTTTATGCAACATGTTTAATCACAAGTCCCTTGAATCTAGGAGGTTTTTATCGCAAATAATCTTTGTGTATAAGTTGATACGCGGACATGTTAATGATAGCGAATTACTTAAAGTTTTAGAATTCTATATCCCTCGACCAAATAGTAGAATTACGCCTTTATTTTATGTGCCGCCAGCTAGAACACATCATTATCCAGCTCCACCAATCCCATCGATGTGCTCCAGGGTAAACCTAACTTGTAAAGAAACAGATATCTTTAATAACAGTCTTCCTTGTTTAAAAAATTTTTTTTTGCTGTTTTAAACAAGTAGTAGAATTTTGTCATTTTATTTTACCACCATTTATGATTATTATTTAGTTATACTTTAATTACTTTGTATGGCGTTTAATTTATAGTGTATACATAGTGTAGGTTAAGTATTTTGTAATGTAGCATATTTTTTATGTTTTGTTTTAGCTGCACATATGTTTTATTTTCATCGTGAAATTTAAAATCATCTTGTTATTAGCAGAACCTGCTGTTGGATAATAAATAAATAAATAAATTAAACTAATTACTGATGAGACTTGTTTTGCTTAACTTTAGTTGTCCATCCTATATTCATAATACCAACGTCAGCAAGTTCTACGTTGCCCTATCCTCAGATGTTACTGAGAATGCTTTGAAACGCGCGGCTTATTGTGAATGTCGTCGTCCTTTTCCGTATTAACGTCGGACGAAGCCTTTTTAAGTCCCGGAGCACGTCCGTCCATCTACATAATCTCCTAGCTAAAAATTATTTCCGAGGAAACCTCTCAGCGGGAAAGCTGTGCACGCATCGGTCAGCTCCACATTGAAGACGTAATTTCGTCACAGTCAGCACAGCACTAAAGTGAAAAGCCGCTCCCGTTCGCGTAGGCAATGGCCAAATACTATATCCGTACCTATAGAAAGCCGGGGACGACTGACTGAGTTATGGGACTTCACTCCGCGGCACCGCTGAAAGGTTCGCCATTCTGGGCTTTTATACTTTCCCCCCAAAATGGGGGTAGTCGGGGGAGATGTTTCTATCTATTCTACCTTTTATATATCTATCCCCCGGCATATGGAGTGTCGTGAAGAGCCACCGACACATTTCCTTCCGTCACCAACCCCCTTCGTCCGCTCCCTTTAGCTCGGTAAACCGAAACACATCTGCAGATGATTAATTCATGAGATCTTCGGAGTGGTTTCGAGCGCACCGGAGCTACTCTGGTATACCCCCGATCCGGAATTACGATTGAAACGGGTCTATTGTTATAATGCTCCCGTGAATTTAATAAGAGGATCAATGGGGTGCGGGTGGAGAGTTAGGGGAGGGCCAGGAATGAAGGCAGATATTTTTAGAGAACTACATACGCTAGTTGCATCTTTTTTGTTATTTCAAAATAGTAAAGATTGCAAGAACTGTGGGGCAGCACAATAAACAGACTGTTCGTATTACTCCTCCCGCACAAAGTATTAATTCATTCGGGACGACACGTGTTTCGGGAATACGTGGATTCCCATTATTAAGTCAAATAATGGAATGAACATTCGGTTGAACTTGATAATGGGAATCCACGTAATACTTTGTGCGGGAGGAGCAACCCAAAAAGTGTGTTTATTTCAAAATATTTCAAAATATGATATGTAGTTCTTTATTTTATTGCCAATATTTCGCATCTGTGCAGTATGCTTCATCAGGGTTAAACTCCTTCCATCCCTTGTAGCAACTGTGACAAAATTATATAGGCCAAACATCAACTTGGTTAAAACAAAGAATCACTCTGCACAAAAGTGATCTGAACACTCACAAGCTTA
>JARFOC010000532.1:0-13040 GCA_031763485.1 Osmoderma eremita
ACCGTCCAGCACAGCGGACCAATTCAGTTTTGCGAACCAAAAATTTACGTGTAGTTGCACGTCTCAAGTTGTCTCTGCTTGAGCTGTCTTAGTAATATGCACATTGTCAATACATGCGCATGTGTACGCATGCAATATATTTACGCATTAGAGAATACATGATTTATAGAGGAAACACGATACGTCTATTAACATATAATCATTCTACCACATCACCGTGTACGTACAGACATATGCTATCTATGTAGGTGTATCTAAGGTAAATTATAATACTCGCTTGTAATTTTCATGAATTTCACTCTTCGATTTACCTTTAATTCGATACTCGTGAATGCATGCATCACCGTTTATTTTGTACGTGACAGATACGATCGAATGTAAACAACATAAGCGCGGCACTACTTCATCTTAGTATACAGAGGAATACGCCAGTCGATATAAATGCCCGTTACATACATACGTGCAGTACACATTATGCAATTACTCGGGAATTTCGAAATTTTCCGACGAAATCGAACACAATTATCATTCGGTTAAAGCACTAACGAGCCTGTAATTCCAGGATGCGGAGTCGGTGCCCCGATGCCAGCCAATTTTCTCGAATATGTTAAGACGATTGTCAGGTCACTCTGGACCGGCCGGTATCACTTAAATTTATAACGATCTTCGTTAATTCTAATCAGAAAGAAGCGGCACTAAAACTGAAAAATATTTTACGTCATTAAAATCGTTACGACTATTTCTGATTACGATGTTTTAGTCAAGGAATTTTCCTATTCCGATAGAATTTCATTTATGTGATACTAAAATGAAGTCGTTTTGTATCAAAAGTAAGTTGTAATACAATTGTTTTGAGATGGATAACAAAAGAATGGAAATGACGATGTGGTTTGATTCGAAATAATCGCCGCACTCTAATAAATGCCGTACCTCTTTTAAACACCGCAAAGATAGATGCCCTGCATGATTTTTCAGTCTTTCTCAATCTTGGGAAGAGGGAAAAGTCAGACGGGCTCAAGTCAGGTGCATAAGGAGGCTGAGGAGCCACAGAAAAACTTTTGTTGGCCAAAAAGCTGTTTATGGAAATTGTTGTGTGACAAGGCGTATTGTCATGATGCAAGATCCAATCGTTCTTGATGTTTCGCCTCACACGCATGGCCCTTTTTCGGAGCCTTTCGAGAAACTCTCGGTAAAAATTTTGATCAACTGTCTGACTTTGAGGCAAGAACTCTTTTTAAACGATTCCCTGGCTATCAAAGAAACAAATCAGCATGCTCTTGATTTTTGGTTTGCTCATTCTTGCTTTCTTGGGCTTTGGAGAGCCTGAAGTGTGCCATTCCTTGCTTGGCGTTTTGTTTCCGAGTCATACTCGAACACCCAACTCTCATCACAAGTAATGACACGTTCCAAAAAATTTTCATTATTTTCAATCGATTCCAAAAAGTCAAGGCACCTTTCCCTCCTGATGTCATTTTGTTCCTGCGAAAGGTTTCTTGTAACCATTTTCGAGCAGATCTTTCTCATTTCCAATTCATTAGTCGAAACTTGATGAACGGTGGGGTGAGACAAATTCAACTGTTCCCCGATCATTCCGACCATCAACCGACGATCTGAACGCACAAGATCGCGATTTTGTCAACATTGCCATCCGTTCTTGCAGTTGAAAACCTTCCGCTGCGTGGCTCATCTCCCATCGACTCTGTTCCTTCCGAAAATGCCTGAAACCACCGAAAAACCTGGGCTTTTGACAAAACACTGTTTCCGTAGGCCTGCTGAAGTTTTGCAAAAGTTTCTATTGCACTTCGCCCAAGTCTGAAGCAAAACCCGATAGCACACCGTTGCGTTGCTCGAAATTAATGTCTTTCATTTGTAGAACGCACTACTAAAACCGGGTTCACGGAAAATACGACAACGGACAACCAAATGACTTGATCGAGTTCAAACTTGAACTGAACGCGTATTACAATGTCCACTTGTCGCCCCTCCATGTCCCGTGCTTCCCGTGTTGCCATATCAAACGCTACGTTGTCATTATCATTACTTAATTTACACACCTCGTATGTTTCGCTCCTATTAGCAGATGTAAAATTTCCAATTGTGTATGTACATTCAATACAGTAATATGAGCCCGGGACCAGACAGCTGATGGAGCTCCCGGAACTCCGCGGTGGACGTATTGAGAACCACTGGTTTATATAAAACGTCTACTATGGACACAACTTCTTCCCGTCAAATTCTGTATATTTACCTATCTGATGTGCACGATTCATAGGCCGATTGTGTGTAACGTCCGACCATGCAGTATAACATCTTATAGGTTAATATTTTATCGTTTCACGTGTTCGTTCATCTACGCATAGTATATCATTTTACGCGTGCACTAATGGACTTCAACGTCGATACTGGGTCATGCACGCACACGCATATTCACGACGCGCCGTTTACCGCGACTTGATTTACGGTTGTCTTGCGTTGGAAGCGATTTTTCACTTCGATCGTATTATTTCAAAACGCGTTCCTAATTAAAAAATAACGTGATAAGATCGTGTCAGCGTGTTTTCTTTACGCGTGAAAAATTGTATTCCCTATCGGTAATTTGCATATGCAAATGAGGTAGTAAATGTATGTAAGTATTTGAATAGGAAATAGGCATAAAAATGCCGGAATTTAAACGGATAATGTGTCCAGGTATATTAGCCTAAATTTAAGGGTTATCGTTCACTACCTTAAACTTATTTGATTCACAACTAATTAGCACTAATAACACTGGTCAACAATATTTCAGATTTATCACAGAGTGACACTGGAATGACATTTTGTGAAAGTATAGATTATAATATATGTAATAACTCATGAAAAGTTATACAAAGTGATATATTTACTTGGAAAATGTGCTCGTATATGACTTTCGCCTGTACTTTGCATCAGAAACAACTCTCTTCAGCGTCCAGCAATAGTCTGGCAACATAGCAGGGCTCGCCATGCTTGTTACTGACTGCTCCAAGGTTTTTTGTGAAAAAGTCCAAGTGGGAGTCAAGAAAGTGTATTTTTAGACTCATGTTGCAACCCATGGCTTTATATGAAGCCAGTAGATTGTTAACAATCTCTACATAGTTTTCGACTTTACGATTTCTCAAGAAGCCGTCGCAAATCTCCTTAAAAGACAACCATGCTGCTTTTCAATTCCATTTAGCGGTTCAACAAATTTTTCATCTCGAAGTAGCTGTCTGATCTGAGTTCCCACAAAAATACCTTCCTTTACCCTAGCATCACTGATCTTAGGGAACTTACTCCTCACATATGCAAACCCACTGTTAGTTTTATCCATACCTTTCACAGAGCTTTTCATCAACCCAAGCTTAATGTGGCAAAGGGGACAAATAAATTTTTTGAGGATCAACAAGTGGGGTACCAATGACATTCTTATTTCCTGGTGTCAGTGATTTCGTTTTGGCCACCCTTTCTTTTATAATGATTTTTCCTACAATAGCTTGAATGCACCACAACGCAACACTCTGGTGTGGACTTAACCCATAGAGAAGCATTTTTCTTTTGATGTACGTAATGAAACACGAAAAATATTTTTACATATTTTAATATAAAAATCAAAATATTCAATAAAACTCAAAAATAATTTAATGGGTTGAAAATTTTTTTGAAGGCAATGAGAAGTCCTGTTGTGATGGATTTTGATATATAACAGAATTATAGAAAAAAAGGTCAATTAATTTCAATTTGTCAGCAAAAGTTCTTTCTTTTCAAAACACTGGTTTCAGTAAAGCTTTAATGAAATATTATTTGATATAAGGTCACTATAACTTCAAAGCGCTTTTACGTTATTTGCCATTGGCACGTAATTCTAGGTTATATCAAAGCAGATCACTTATCTTGGGTTTATTGCGCAAAATTAAGTAGTTTATTTATGGTCATATTAGTCAAACGAGTATATACAAGAGTTGGAACAATCAAATCATTTGCTGCATCATTCAATAGCTAAATGAATGGTGACTACACTGTAAGAAATTTTCGGGGAAATTTACACAAAAAATGGAGGCAAATTTCTTACCTCCTATTTTTGGTGTAAATTTGCTTTGTGTATGAAAATTACTATATATCAATTTAAAATTACCTGCCACTTTAAAATCCAATTTTATTAATTATGTTTTCCGGTGGATTTTACACCTCATGGGGATTTCAACAGTGAAATTTCTGTCCTAATGGTATAGTACCGACATACCCTGTAAGTTTAATTTTACCTGATAATTTTACACTGTAAGGTAATCCTACCTATATTTCATTGACAACCAGCACTTTTCGAAACTGAAAAAATAGCTCCAACAATTTCGACATGGACTACATGTTGCAAATGTAAGTAAAAAATACATTTATGAGAGACCTGTACTCTATGGGGGAATATTAATATTTCGTAGCTTGAAAAATATACGAGAATATGTAAGTAAATAAACCGATTAAAATCTAAAATAAACCAAAGAATTCCGTATTTTTAATTTTATAAGCGTAAATGTCTATGACAGAAATGTATTTGAACTTACTTTTAGGGTAAGAGTTCGTTTAAATCAAATTTCTGGTAATATTCGACGATTTTGAGGTATAATTACAGATTTCAGACGTAAAATTTCTTACAATATAGAAACGATATATGAATTTTAAAAGCAATTCTTACATTAGGTGGGTATGTAATTATTTTTTTACTGATTTACTAATCACCCAACACAATAGTAAATAACTTATTCCAAATGGTTTTTCTTGGAATTAAGAGTCATTGCAACAGATGGTTCCTTTAATTGAAATTCTACGTAATTTAGAAAAAGAAACTTTATTGTGCTTTTTATTAGCTTTTGTGCCAAACCCATATCAGTAGTTCCGATATCATTACTCATCTTGTCTTTTCTCATTTTGATGGTATTGCTTTCGCAAACATAGTGAAAGCTAACCTGAAGCACTAACCATTATTTTTTTGCGTTTTAGCATTATTTTCTATTAGTAGTGCAATATAATTTTTAGGACATTTCTCTCTTTACACAAGGTTCTTCACAAAACAAGAAGAAATGTAACTTGTGGCTTAGTGTAAATTACCAGTGCGACAAATTGAATAGCTTCGTCAGACCGAAATATAAATATAACTATAATTAAAATTATATAAAGCAATATTTGTCACTATAAGGTAACAACTTCTTTTTGTTATTGAAGTACGCCGAGCCGTTATCAGAAAGTTTATTTGGTAAACCTGTAGAGCCTCTTATGCGGTTAGTGTATTTCCATAACTCCTTGAAATTCTTCCCTTATTTTCTTCGTAAATCAGGGCGGATATACGGAGGAGTTACTGACATACATCGATACAGACTGATCAAAAATTCTATATAATGCTCTATAAAAGTCCGAGACGGCATTATCAACGTAGTCCACATCTTCAAGGAACGACCAATCAAAATCCACTAAGCCTCGAAAACGTTTAACGGAGTTGGCCTTCCGAAAGTAATAGCGTACAGTTTTTGCAAAAGGAAGCAAATGAAATTTAGCCGCAGTTACAAAAGTTACAAGCTACAAAAGTTGTAAAGAAATCGACAAAGCAGCGTGAAATAGTGAGTTACAGTATCAAGGAATTACCATTCTAGGATTATATTCTTCGTGCGTGAATGAACTTATTCTAAATCATTAGTTGAATTAACGAATAATATGTTGAAAATCCTTGTGTTAACAAGTGAAGCCTCATTCACTAAACAAAACTGATGGTAAAAAAGTAAGCATAAGCGGCATTAACCACAAATATCAAATCTATGTATATGTAAACCTTATGTAGGTTTAACTAAATTGGCGATAATCCGCCATAAAATTTAACCTGAAAGCCTTCGCAAATTGAAAGATTTCGTTGAAAAGTTCAATCCAATTCCGCGAAATACTATTCTATTGTATCATATTCAAAGTTTCTCTGAACTATTGACATCGGTGAAATGTAATCTTCGCAGAAACGTTAATCGTTACCTTCCCGTCGCAAATTATGCATAATTTTCGCTCTATCATCGTCGGCGCACGCTATGGACATCCGATTTTGCCATCGTTCTTTTTTTTTTACTCTTTGACAAAAGAGACGTTTTTATAATCGCGTTCGCCCTGGCATTCGCAAAGCCGAAAATCACGGAATATTTCCTGGAACGCGATTAATTTGGTGATCTAGCTGTAAAGTCCACACCCAAAATGGTGACCGTCTTAATTGCCGGTTTGAAAAGATAAATTTGAATGAAATTAATCTCGAGGCGAATTTTACGCCTATTAGAAGGGGAACCAGCTGTATACGACTTCTATAACGTGTTCATTTATAAGAGAGGTAGCTATTATATTTTTTTAACTTTAATTCCTAATATATTCCTCTTGATACATTTTTTTTTCTAAGTATAAAGAAAGCTTGGTCTGTAAAATAGATACCTGGGACTTTGCCAATAAGAATGTTAGGTATTATATCTGTGTGCATCTTAAAACCAACTGAGGAATATCCATTTTTCCATTGCTGAACTAAAAATGGGCCTGGAAATAATAAAAAAATTCATGCTGCAAATGAAATAATTTATCAAAATTGGTCCGAAGAACGATTTCATCTAATCAATAAAAAAGACTTCAGTAAATGACGAATGAATTTATTCCATAATAAAAATGTATTGATGTAAATGAAATCAGTAAAGATAGCAAGGACTGTGGGGCAGCACAATAAACACACTGTTCGGATTACTTCCTTTTGTTATCTGTTGATCGCGTCCTTAAGAAGGTCCAATATAGACAACATCTGTTGACAGCATTTGGATATAATTGCAAACTGGCAAGTTTCAATTTTTAATAAATTGTTGCAGTTGCTCACAAAATTTAATGTTATACCAATCGATAGTGTGTTTTGTCTTCTTTTCAGTCATATATGCTAATTATTCAATTACCTTCACAATTTCTAAGTAATGTCCTGGATGATGGTGTAACCCAGAATATGTTATGTACCTACATTATAATGGATTCCGATCACATGAAATTCTTGTTACGTCTGGAGTACCACGAGGCCCAATTTGGGACCGCCGCTCTTAGGTGATTTACATTGTGAGACACTTGCATATGCCAATGATGTTAAAGTGTATTCCAGAATTGACACCATCAATGACGCAGGCTTCAAATATGCATTGACTATACATCTGCATGGTCGCTGGAGAATAGCCTGATATTAAATATTCCATCGTCGTACAGCGCAGGTGACCATCAATTCCTGAACGTGACACTGTCAGGGACTTGGGGGTGCTGTTTGATAGTCAACTCTCTTTTGGAGGTCATATTCGCCAGATGTGCTTATCTAGTGCAGCCATGCTCGGATTTATTATTAGATCTTCAAAGCACTTTAATGATCCAGACTTACTGAGGACGTTATACTTTGCATATGTTGTTAGCCGACTCGAATATGCATCCATCGTATGGTATCCCTATAATCAATGTCATCAGGATTCCATTGAAAGAGGTCAACGAAGATATCTGAAGTTTCTTTCGCTAAAGATTGATGGCGTATATCCTGGAAGGAATATAGACTACAACTTGCTATTGCAGCGCCATCGGTTGCAAAGTCTCTCTGGAAGAAGAGAACTCCATAGTGCGCGTTTTCTTGACAAACTAATACACGGTCAAGTCGAGTGTGCTTACCTGGTTTCCGTAATAGACTTTCATGTTCCTCGGCTATCTTCCCGCAATGTTCCGTTTTTTTTTTGCGCAGCGCCAGCCAGAAGTAATTTATTATTGAAATCGCCGGTTCAATACATGTGCTGCAACGCCAACAATTTATACAAAGACATTTTTGCTGGTGATCTTGGTGATTTCACAATCCTTATCTTTTATTTAGAATGGAGATATCCAATGAAATCGATGTTGAAACGTTTACTTTACAATAAAGTAACTTAATACCGTACTTCAATGCCAATTAATTCATTATTATACTATATTACTACTTGTCCTATAATGTTATTACTACATTTTGCTGTTGTGTTCATTAACGCGATGTTTACGTCGGAGTTGTAACGACAATATGCACATTGTGCGTTTCAATCAATATTAATAATAATATGTATACATTCAAGTATACATACATACGCAGAGTCGTAATGCAATGACAGTGATTTGTGCAGCCGGGATGATGCAATTGGGTATTCATTTTAACGGCCACGTTTTGCACCATAAGAATAAGATATGGCGGGTATTAGCATTAACGAGTCATGTACGTGATTTATTCATACAATTATACGTTCCTATAATTTCGTAATTAACATCGGTATTTTCAATGAATCGTGTAGTAAAAAGGATCAAATTAGCTATATGACATTGGTACGAAACGAGATACGTATTTCAATAAGTAAAGGGAAAAGATACAGATGTGGAAATGTATAACCAAGTGAAATTATCCTAAGAATTCATTAGGATTCCTAGTAATGTCCTCTTTTTTTTCTTACTGTAAACTCGTCTGTATTAAAAGAGATATCGGTTAGAGTGTTGGTTTCCAAGCTTTATGTTACTACAGGCTCCTTTAAAAACATCCCAATGTACATGAATTATTCCAATTTATAAAAAAAGGCAATAATGCTTTAATTAGGCATTACCGACCCATATCTGTCACTAAAAGTGGTGTTCCACAGTGATGAAACCTTGGCCCTCTTCTTTTTGATTTATTTATAAACGATCTCTTGCAATCATTTTTATGTTATAAATTGCATTGTGTATTGGCAATATTGAAGCTGATGTACTGTAACAAAATAGATAGTTTGGTTGACTGGTCAGTGAATAGCAATTTATCATTTAACACAGCTAAATGTTATCTCATGTCTTATACAAGAAAGGGTAGAAGACCGTATCAATTTACTTACACAATAAAAAATGAAACTTTGTCTAAAGTCAACACAATTAAGGATCACAGTGTAAGTTTTGATTCGACCTTGTCTTTTTCTAGCCATGCAGAAATAGTTTGCTGGTCCGCCTCAAAAATGCTGGGATTTCTTATGAGAACTTCGCGACATGTTAATGACGTCGTAATACGTAAAATACTTTTTTGCCTTTGTTATTAGTAAGTTGGAATATGCTTGTGTTGCTTGGTATTCTTTTTATGCATCCTAACAACTTCCTATAGAGAGTATCCAGCGTCGTTTCCCGAAACTTTTGTCCTGGAAAATGAATGGAGTCTGTCCAAATTGGGACGTATCCTACCATGACCTGCTTTCAAGGCATCAAATGGAATCCTTAGGTCATCGACGCGAACTCCATAGTGCTCGATATCTATGTAAGCTTCTTAGCAACAAAGTTGATTGTCCTTATATCCTATCAAAAATGTGTTTTGATGTTCCTCGCTTCGTATCCCGTCACATGTCTGCTTTCAGTACGCTAACACCAAGTACTGACCTACTGCTTCGAGCACCAGTCTACCACATGATCCGCAATGATACTTTGTATTATGAAGACGTATGCATCGGTACTGTCAAATGATAAGATCACACGCTAACACGGATCTCAGCTGACTGGTAACTTAGTTACCGCTCTTGAGATTGTTCGATGAATCCGCGGCTGGGCGTCTTTGGGATTTTCCTTAAAGACATGTGCTAACGTTTGGTTAACGATAAGGAATATTGAACGAGCGACAGGCATTCCTCCGACGTGCACTGATGAGGATTAGGTGAGTCTGAAACAGCTGTCTGTACGTGAGGAATGCCTGGAACTATACAATCAGGCGTGTTGTGTGATCTCAGAGGTTTATTTATATATTTTTTTAAATATATTTTTTATATACTTTATCTTTTGAACGTACGTGCCGGCTATAGGCAGAAATCTTCTTTCTTTGATAAAATTTTGGATATCTTGCAGTTTGTTTGGCTGTACTTGTTTACCTCTGATGCTATTAGTTTTCTAAACAAATCTCATGGTGATTGCTTCGATCGCTTGTAAAGGAAGGATGGTCGCGGAGAAATACCTTACGGAAGGACCGAACACCTACCTTTATGATCCGTATTACGCGCCGCTGTATCGGTGTAACGCCCAATACGAAATCGCGATGTCCCGTTGACAGTCCCCGATAATTCGATCAAAAGAGAGACGTTCCCGTAGCAGGTGTCGGTCAAGGTAGGGCACCTCAGGCCACCACACGTGTGGGTTTCGCGTCGTCGCTTCTCGCTCGCGCTAAATACACACCTACAATGGCACTGAGAGACAATGGCGCGGGGCATCTTGTCCCGTTTATGGATAACGACTTCATTAACGGAAGCTAGTGGTGCAATTAACCATCGACATAATAATAATTAGATATTAACGCTGTAAAAACTTAATGAACTTCTATTGGGTGAGGTGAAAATAATAAAAAAAGCATGCGTCCTCCTCCGACGTGTACTGATGAGGACTAAGTGAGTCCGAAACAGCTGTCTGTACGTGAGGAATGCCTGGAACTTTACAATCAAACGTGTCGTGTGATGTCAGAGGGTATATTTATATGTTTTTTTAAATATATTTTTTTATATACTTCATCTTATCATGTTGTATGGTCCGCCGACGATACAGCGTTGTTCTATGCTGCTATTGAGCAAGACAGTGCACTTACAGCTGAGTCCATATTGCACAAAATGTATGATTGGTGTTGTGCTAATGGACTTGCGTTAAATTTAGACAAAACGAAACACATTATTTTTATCATGGGTATTTTCAAAAAATGAAGTATATAAAAATGTATAAATATACCTCTGAGATCACATAACACGTCTGATTGTATAGCTTCAGGTAGTCCTCACGTACAGACAGCTGTTTCGAACTCACATAATTCTCGTCAGTGCACGTCGGAGAATGCCTGGTCGCTCGTCAACATTCCGTATCGTAAGCCAAACGTTAGCACATGTCTATAAGGAAAAACCAGAGACATCTAACGTCCAGCCGCGGTTCATGGAATGATCCCAAAACGCGGTAACTATGTTACCAGTCAGCTGAGATCCGTGTTAGCGTGTGATCTTAGCGGCGTCGAATGACAAATAAATCAAAGAAAGAAGATTTCTGCCAATAGATGGCACGTATGTTCAAAAAGATGAAGTATATAAAAAATATATTTAAAAAATATATAAATATACCTCTGAGATCACACAACACGTCGTGCATAAATATGTGTATAAATATATTTTTTATATACTTCATTTTTTGAACGTACGTGCCATCTATTGGCAGAAATCTTCTTTCTTTGATGGGTATATTAATAAATAATTACTATAATAATTTAGTAAAGTATACGATTTCTTGTTTTAAGTATAGTCTGTTTAAAGATATAACAACGATTTTTCATATAACGACTTAAGAGGATTATCTGATAAAATATACAGATATAGGACATTTTTTAATTAGAATGCGGGTTCCGATGTGCTTCAATTGCAAAAACGTTGTCAAATCGGACCGATAGAGAAGCGAGAGCCCCCGCGAGAGCATAGATATACTACATTGGAAATTAGGGCAGTTTCTTTATACATGTGTTTCGCTCCTATTAACACATGTCAATTTTCCGACCTAATATGACAAGGAGTGTGAAATGCCCATTCCTTTTGTAAAGATAAGGTGTCATGTCCAAATTAGCTAAATTGTTACATCAATAGGCAGGCTATTAAGTCGTAAAACCGAAAATCGTTATTACTTTTAAATATTTGCATGAAAAATAAGCATATGTCATACATTCGTAGCCACGTCATAATTGGTTGTACTATAGCCTTGTAAATAGAAATTTTTGTTTTTAACTTTATGCTGTTTGTCCAAAGTAGTGAGTTCAAGAGTCGAATGTTCAGAGTTCAAGAGTTCTACCTTGCTGGAATCTATGTTGTATAGCTTTAATCGTATTTCCGTCTTGTGATATCATGTAGCCCAGATATTTGTATTCACTAGAGTTGGAAACTGTGTTATTAATTTGTAAGTCCATATCCACCTCTAGGTCTTCCCCCTGTTCTCATGTATTCTTTTCATAAAGTTAATGGCCAATCAATTTTATATTCCTCAACATGTAGTCTGCGTCCTCCTCATCAGCGGCAAATATTACTTGGTCGCCTGCAAACAGGAGGTTCGTTAGATTATTCTCATCGTTAATTTGTATACCCATTTCGTTCACTTTTTTCCTCCAGTTCTCAAGGGCTAACTAAAACTTTTTTCAATATTTGAGATTCTAAATGTGACATTGGCATATAACTAATGTTTATGTCAATAATGGTGTGTGTTCTTATGAATATTCTCCAGCAACAAATGTCATTAGTAGGTAAGCCACTATTGCAATATAATATTATTTCCTTTACAGGGTAAATTTAGATATTTCAAGAATCTACTAAACTTATAATATTTTATAGTATAAGTTTCTGTTATCAAATATGCGTGTACATAATATGTGTACGATAAAATAAAACGACATATGTATCTTTTATGTGAAAGTATGAGCAATAAAACGGAAAACCAAAGGTTCTTTTGCTCTGCTTGTTTAAGAGCTCGCGACTTTTTTTATCCGCACATTTTATTAAGAAAGAAAAAAAGAAGATTGCTCAACAATTACTGTATGGTAAAGTGCAGTTTGTAAGATTTCATTCATAGGGTTTCTTTCTGCGAGTTTCAAGAATGTGATTCACAACAAGATTGTGGCGCTCCTGGTATTTTCAAATGCAAGCTGTAAAACCGCACGGTGCATGTAATCATGAAATTATTTAAAGAAATATATATGTACGCGGGTATTTAATGATGTGAGCGCATACTTGACAGCGTTGCCATGTTATTCATGTAACACCACAAAACACAACGACTATTATAGAACGTTTCAACCTCCAAATGCAGTATGGGATATGATAGCAACCTTTATCTCTTACTATATCCTTAGTTGCTGTCATTAGCGCCAGCTTCACTTCCGATTGCTATGTTGCAACTTATTTACATATGTCGGCATACCTATTAGCATCAACTGCTGTCAATCGTTATCGTCGTAGTTTTAAAATATTTTTAGTTAAATTCCACGTTAATTTGTT
>JARFOC010000533.1:0-49875 GCA_031763485.1 Osmoderma eremita
TTAAACCAAAACATTTAATGGTCGCGTACGCGTATTACAGACAAATTCTCCAACGATAATATAAGATCAAGGGTTGGCGAGAGGGTACATAACAATATATTAAGTAATATAATATACAGGAAAGGCAAAAAACTGTAAATTTTATTCTTATATTATGTATATGCTTACAGTGAGAATATTACTACTGTTAATACATACGTATCAAGCTGCGAACTTGAATAATTAAAAGGCTTGCCATATCTATATATTTTAATATTAAATCTATTTTAATGCGAAATATTTAAGGCGCTTATGTAATGTACATTGTGGAAGACACAATTCGTGTTAAGGTCCAGGTACCTATGTACTTGAAATTCAATTAATATTTTATCAGATTATTTCCGGAGTGTAACTTTACCATTACACGTTATACAGGAATTTACGAACCAGTTTCCGCTTTATATATCTACTTAGTTTCTGGCGCTGCTGCAGAATTTATCCCCCGAAGTTGGTGAGATCTGGAAACTTTGTTACTGAACTCGTGTATAGATACTATCGGAGGGATGCTAACAACATAAAACCGTATTTGAAGTGCCTACTTCGTTGTCCATATACACACACGAGCTGATATCGATTTGTTCGGAGTACGTTGGCACAAACATAGTAACGTATTTTTTGCTGTTTCTATGGGAAACTATTCCTTAGTTAGGGTAACACATATCTAAATCTGTGTATGTCGGGAAATCGAATATAGGTAGGTCCATAAATAAAATCGTTCGTAGAATAGATTTTAAGTAGGTATAATAACAAATAAAAGAACAATATACATTATTTCAAAAAAAGAAATGCTTAGGTACTGCTAGCAAAAAAGCGAATAAAATCAGCCCCGATAGTTATGCCATTATTGAGGTAAATGAAGCAAAACTTTCTACATACAATAAAAAAGTAGCTTGAGGATTACTTAAGTTTAACGGCACTTATATATATATATATATATATATATATATATATATATATATATATACGAAAGAAAATCTTTACTATGACGAAGTAAAATAAAATCTTGAAATATAAATGCATTTAGGACATAATTTATTATTTCTAACTAAATTGTATTCTTGTCAACGTAAACGAACTTATCAACCTAAAATTGTGGTTGGTTTAATTAATAGTTTAAATAAAGATATTTAATTACTTTGATTAAGTTTTCTTTAAAAATTGTATTGTTTTTGTCTAAACAGAATGCTAAATAAAAAATTCTAGTTAATTTTATCTACCCTTTACATAAAGCGAATTAGCACAACTTACATATGCCTTACGAGGTGTGTAAATTAAGTAACGAAACTGACAACGTAGCGTTTGATATGGCAACACGGGAAGCACGGGACATGGAGGGGCGACAAGTCGAAGGAGAAGAAAGGAAACTGGACATATGAGTTTAGAGAGAGGTGAAGGAAGATCGAACAGGAAGAGAAGAAGAGGTAGTTAAGTATTTATTTACAAAATTCTACTTATGAACTATCACTAGGATTTTGGTATTCAACTAAAGCGGTCGATTTTGAAAAGGTTATACATCGTTATATTGCAAATCACGTAAGCTTTTAAATGCGGTATCACTCAACCACTAGTGCAATTTGGGGTTGGCATCTCTATGGTTAGAGGGCTATAAAGATCATTTGTTCTCTGAAAATTGTCGCCTCTCGATCAAAAGCTGACGTGATTCAGCGATTTTGTAGAAAAAAATATTGATACTTAAATATTCAGGTTGTTTTGTTTTCCCACTGTATTAACCCAAATAAATTTTGGCTCAAATAAAATAAGTGAAACTTCATCCCAGACAATAAAATACTTTTAAGACATAATTTTCCATATATAAGTTCCTTATATAGATAAGATAGCAATAGTATACACATATATGTACCTACGACCTAGTAGACGCAGTGTAGCGAGACACAAATTATTTACTTATAAAATGTTAATGGAACTAATGTCCAACTAACTTCTCTTTCTTGCGATCCTATATTTTACACCTTGTTTATCGATTACTAACTACCATAAAACTCCTTTAATTTCTATGAGCTACTTAACAGAGAAACCGATTTCAGAAGGTTGGACTATTGGCATTGCAACCTTATCTGAACATACCACTTATTTTATGAATTATGTTGCGCTTTATAGTAAGATTCACGCTCTCACTATTAATTAGTGGCTTCGTGTTGCTCTTCCATTATAATTTCTTTTTATTATGATGACTCAATTATAGAGCGTTAGCGGAATGAAAAAATCCAACGCGGCAACTCGTTATTCCGCTTTTTTCTTCTTAATTTTAAGAATTTCCGTTTTCCGTAATGCACTCATCTACTATTTCTATTATTTGCTCGAGTAATTATCGGTGCGAGTTACCTTCGTCTAAAAAAAAAAGTATTGTGGGATTGTTCCTTTGTAAACCCGTTTATTACTGGAAACGATGTGTTAAATGCTATTAATGAAACTTCATTACGTGTTTCTTAGCGCTTCACGGTAATAAATTTATAGTTAGTTACGTAATCAAACAAAAAAAATCCATCCGTCTATAACTTCTTACCTAACAGTACAGAGGTGCGCAGCCATTGAAGTAGGTACACGTAGAAACGTAAATCTAACCACATAAAATTAGATTTCTAAAAATAATTGTTATTTGGAGCAAAAATGTGCAAGAAACATGTATATAATCTGTTTTCTATACAGGTGTCCGGAAAACAAAACCCTGAGTATTTAAGGATTAAGAGCTCTTTTTACAAAATCGTTGAAACACGTCAACTTTTGATCGAAGGAGAGACAATTTTTAGAGAACAAATGATATTTATAGCTTCATCCCTCTAGCCGTAAGGGTGTCAATCCCAAAAAAATTAATTGAGTGATGCTTCATTTAAAAGCTTATATAATTTGCAATACAACGATGTACAGCTTTTCCAAAATCGACTGTTCTGTTAATGAGAAATTAGCTTTTTAAGATATCTAAGGTAAACAATGGAAGAGCTATTGTTATAAAATAGTCGAAACACGTATATTTTTAATCGAAAAGGGACAACTTTTGGAGAACGCGTGATCTTCACATTTTCAACACCCTATAGCCGCAAAATTGCCAAACCAAGACTTTTAAGTTATACTAGGGGTTGAATAGTCTCTCATTTAAATTTGCAATATCACGGTGCATTATTTTTGCAAATCCATCGTGGCGATGGAGGTCCGCTTTTAAATATAATTAAACATAATTTCACGAAAACCATGAAATCGATATCACTTAACCCGTAATATAATTTAAAACTTTTGGTGTTGCATCCTTTTTGGCTAGGAATTGAACACTTGAAGACCATTTGTTCCCTAAAAATTCTCCCAGTTCAATCAAAAATTGACGTGTTCTCACCATTTTATACAAGGAGCCTTTCTCTTTTACACAGTAAAAACAACGAATCAAATTTATAATAATTGTTTGGGTGCTCGCATGGACTATATTACGGTATATCAGAAAGATTAGATGTTTTGGTAATTGTTTTTTCACACGCAAATATGCCTCTATACATACCTCATAATGAATCACTGAACAATGAACATTGTTGACAAAAACACGCATCTGTAGGCCCGACGAAAAACCGAAGCAGAAATTCTTCACGAAGGTCAGGTTATATCCAAGCGTTCCAAATATTCGACACAGCGATACGAAGAAAAAGAATTACCGCGCTTGCGATTCATACCATCCCATTTGGCAATAAGTTATAAATATTAATGCGATGCAACACTATTCTTACTTATGTCTGCATTTATAGATACAAACAAAACCTGAACTGGTTTCACAGGTTTTAAACCTCGTCCACAGACGGGAAGAAGATTATTCTTCCCAACGTGGAAAAAGGCAGAACCACATATCAAACGAATCGCCTGCTACCGCACATTACTTCTAATTGTAAATGTGTGTAATATTTTTTAATAAACGCATATTCATTATTAATAAAGGTTATATGCAGAATCCCGGTGTAAATCTATGCACATACATATGAATATTTCATTGAAAGTTCGTTCACCTGGATTTATGCGTTCTTAGTTATCGCTTGTAATTATTTGGACAGACATTACACAAGTTGTCTTATAAAAAACGGCGAGCACGGACCGCCTTTATTTATAGGCCGATTTTAATAATTGAAATGGAAAATTAAATGGCTAGATGTAGGCTATAAAATGAGCTGATAAAATTATTAATAGCCCTTAAGCATTGCAAAGTTTTTCTTTAATTAGATACTTTTTTTAAGATTCTGATGGAGAATTTTTTTTTCTGAAAACAACAATGTATTACAAGTATACATTTACATGAGAAAGATTTCAAAAAAAACTAACAAAATAATTAATTAGTGTAAAAATACGACTAGCATTGGAAACAAATGACGAGCACCAAGCGGGAATCGAAATGTATTGCGGTGCTACAATGTGATAACTTAGTAAATGAAGTTGTCTTACGTCTTATGTTTTGTAAAGTTTTTTTTTTTTTTCTAAAATGAACGAACAGCGTGGAGATATGCTTCGAGCTTATGTTGAATGGGCTGAGAATACCTATCGAACTCCAAATCTTTATTCGCAGCGCTATCCAAACAGAGATAGTCCAAGTCGATCAAAATTTCAACGATATGTGAACAATTTACGGATATACGGCGCTTTCAAAAAGCCAAAAAAATTGCAACGTCAACATCGGGGTGAAAATCCACGACTTCTGAGTGCTGAGGAAAAGCACTGGGCTTCCACTAGAGAGATTGATGCTAATTTATGAACTTCCAACAATACCGTGCAGCAAATTTCGAAAAAGAGAAAGAAAACCATATATTCCACGCAAAATTCATGTAATAGAGACTAGTGATCCTGAACGCCAGACGACATTTTGTCGTTTCCTTTTAGACAAAATTCGAGAAGATCCATCCATCTACCAACAAATTTTATGGTCAGATGAGTGTGGTTTTTCAGCATAAAGCATAAATACCACGGAATTCTGCGCGAAGATCTGGAAATTTGTTTGAAGAGCTACACCTCAATGAGTTTCGGAATGTGATATTTCAGGAGGACGGTGCTACCCCTCATAAGGCTCTTCGGAATAGAGGGTGGATGGATGGATGGATTCGATGGCGGGGGAGGGTGGCAAAAAGCCACATGCAATTCGGCCCTTTGTGCTATCTTCCACGGCGGCATCGCTCTTCCACCACCTACCCGAGCCAACCCAACCTGAGTATGAACTCGAGCAGTGCGGTAGTCGAGGCGCCACCGATGTCGCCCATACTGCCAGCACTTGCCCAGGATAGCGGCTCTCATTTGGACGAGCGCTGGACAGTCGCACAAAATGTGCTCCGGCGTCTCATCTTCAATGTAACATGCACGGCAGAGGGGGCTAGGAACTAGTACCACGCGGTGCTTATTCCGGCGAAGGTTGCTGCGAGGAAGAAGCAGGCAATATTTTGCCGTCCTGGACGATAGCCTGGGAATGGCTTTACGTGTCTGGCAGCATGCAGTTTCAGGTTCCCATCTGCTTTCATGCAGAATGGTAGTCCGTTGCTTTATTAGGTCGTTGAGTGCCGCCTACCTTAGAGGTAGGACAGGTTCCGGTCCAATGAACGGAGAACGCGATCACCGACCCGCCAACCCGTCAGCAGCCTCGTTGCCTGGGTTACCTCTGTGTCCTTTCGCTCACACAAGTGATACGACATTATATGCAGCGATCGCCTCCAAAGTATTGTAGCATTGAAGCACCAAACCCGAAGCGATCCTGTAGCTGTTGGGGGCTTTTAGGGCCTCTTGGCTATCGCTGTAAAGAGCAATATGCTCCCTAGAATGTATTTAACCAGAAGATTTGGCGATTCTTGGACTGGGACATATAGACCCATTCCTTGGCCGGCAGGTTCGCAAGACATTACTCCAATGGACACTTTGGGGATATCTTCAAGATCAAGTTTATGTAAGGCCTACAGAAGATGAGATTCAGTTAAGAAATAAAATTACGACAAGCTTGTCGAAGAGTTTCTGCCGAAATGTTATCCAACGTGTGGTTACGCAAAGTTGCCGCCAATGTTTAGCCAAAATGGAGCACAATTTGTGCATAGGAGATAATAATACATAATTTGTAACTTATTTTCGTTCCATTTTGTTTTCTCTAGCTTCTAAATAAATTTTTGATAACGCTTGGAGCACGTCATTTGTTTCCAATGCTAGTGGTCCTTTTACACACGACTAAATAATTATTTTGTTACTCTTTTTGATTTTTTTTCTTATGTAAAGGTATGCTTATGAAAAAAGTTCTCCACACAATCATAAAAAATAGCCTAATTAACAAAAAAACTTGGCCCCAAAACCTTAAAACGCTTAAGAGCTATACATAATTTTATCTGCTCATTTAATTTTCCGTTTCAATTATCGGCCTATAAATAAAGGCGCTACGGACTTTTCTTTTTTATAATACATTCTGTATATTGGCTTTCGAGAATATGTCGTCTTGGTACGAAAAACGATATGTGGAAAGAAAAAAATCGTAATGGCTTCCTACACATTTTAATACGTTTATTCTTAACCTATTGACGATAATATATGGATCGTCGATATCTATGGTAATTACTTGGCAAATTAAGAATCCAGAGTAAACACTTAACGGTAATAAAATAATGCAGCCTATGTCAGATACGGATCTCCTCGTATATGTAGGAACGCAAATGCCGCTACATTTCATCAAGGAAAGACCATCTAATTACCTTGTATTACAAAATAACACTGCTTCAAATGAATCTGCTCCAAATTCTTTTTGCGCAAGACGTGTTTGCGATATCTGGGATAATTACTGCTGCAATAACAAGTTCCGCATAAGCAGATGATTCACTATTTAATTTGGTATTACATTAATTTCCATAAAAGTATTGGAAGGCAAAAGCATTTATGTCGAGGGTGTCATCATAATAGCGTTTGGATTATAGGTTGCGCTCAATAACTTCGCAATGAATTATGCAAACCTAAGCCGAGATATTTTGGAACCTAATACAATCTTGGTTAATTACAAAACATATACATACCTAGTCCTACATGTTACAAAACAAAATTTTTCTTCACTACTTGCCCCTAATTGTTAGTTGCATATAATAATGGTTGAAGAATAAGTTAAGGATTTGTACGGTTATAAGACTCATAAATGGTAAATCATCTTAAATCTGTTTTCAATAACGCCCTATATTACAAATCTTCATGCTCCCTTTCACGGAAGTTAGACGTTCGTGTGATATTACACCATTTATTCCAGATTTCGATTTAGCTGAGTGGTTTCTGGCGATATAGTGTCCCAAGTTTCTTAAAGGTGTTTTCTTTTTTAAATATCTTTCTTATTAGCAATATGATACTTTTGTAACTTCATGTCTAATATATGCCCTCAGGTATAATTAAGATCAGAGTTCTGTGAAGGATGATCAAGCGCGTGTCGCACCTTATGCAACATTCACTCTTTTGCGATCTTAGCCCAGTGTTTAGGATTGTTGTCCGGGAACCTGTAGTCATGTCTTACTTCTGATTTATCGATACTTTGCTGTAATTCATCTTGTAAATATTTGAAGGTATCCTCATGCATTCAACGTACCATCGATACATTGTAACTGGCCTACTCTTTTATAGTTCGTGCACCCCCCAAACTATGATGTGACATCCACCATGTTTCACAGTAGATACCAAATTTTGCTTTTGCAACTCCGTATTAGGTTTACGCCAAATCCGATCCGAACATGTTAATTTTATTGTCATCGGAAAACAAAACCATTTTTCAATATCCTAATTCTAATCTAATATTTTAATGGTTTATCCATAAATTTCCGCCTAGATGTTGTTTTATGGTACCTATCAACCTATGAGCGAATAATTTATTGAGTTACATTTTTGATCTTTTTTGATTTGAAAGATGGGTTTATGATATTTTCCTTTTGTTTATAAAAATATTTGGAGGATGGCCATTTCAAATTACTTCTTTACTTTATTCCACACTCAATAATTTATTGCCATGAATTCAAACCTGATGCACAGTATCAGAAAGTAAATTTTGTTCTGCACATTAAGGCATGAAATATCTGCGGAGAAATATAAAATATAAACTAATCCTGTTGTGCAAAAAGGAAGGTGTCACAAAAAGAAATTCTTTGGAAGTTGTAATAGAAAACTGCTGTACAGGTAAATAAGATTTGCAAGTGACAGTTCTTATTTCTTTATTGTTTATATAGGTGCTCTTCACCTAGCGATCAACGCGTTTAGGGGCTATTCAGAGATACAACTAAGATAAAAACCATATGCGACACTGGTTTTTAAAATTGTGTTTTAGAAGGCGTTATAAAATATGCATTTCGGCAATAAATTCCTCGCTCAGCAACGAATTTTCTTAACAACCTAATGCTAAAAAAAGAGCTCAGTCATTAAGTGAGGACAGCATGTATACATATTAAATACTCAGACAATGCGAATATTATTGTTGCAAGTAATGACAATAAATTATTAAATTAAATTAGTTATGGTCGTTCAATGTATTTCTGTATATTAAAATAACACAATATCAGCTCTAGGTATGTACAGGACGCTACTTAAAAATAACTTCATTACTAGTTGCTGAAAAAACTTTCCGCTAAAAGATCCACTTTATCTAGCCTTCTTTGAGTAGAATAACTACCTTATAACTACAGCTTAATTAACCATTAACCTCTTGAACAAAGCTTCTGGTAACATTCTATCAACATGGTTTCAGAAGTTCATTTTATACTTCTATTACAGCCTTATATAATGCTGCAAGTGTATCGTGAAAACCTGTACCTACCGGGAATAATTTCCATTAAGAACATGTAAATGCGTTCTCCGACTCTACGTTGTTGTCTTTGAGTATTTCATCTTGCTTCACAAAGAGGTAGTTTTAACATATAAAATGAAACAAGGGAAAGCAACGCCGTTAAGATACCACTTGCGTTTCCAGTTTTCTCGGAGCAAAAAAGATACAGTTCGCATGTTATTGTGTCATGAAACGGCTCGTTCGCAGTTAATACGTCTGTATTTAATTATTGCGTGAATGCATACGAACATGCATCATTTTCACTCGAAGATAATTATTAAAGGAAGTTTTAAAGAGCTTCTAGTCTTGCGACTGCTGTATGAAAAAAGCATAGTAATATGTAACAGAAGCAAAGTAGTTGTAATCGAAGCTATTATATGCGTAGACTATTAAGCAAAAGAGATGCAGTTGGTGGTAGGTAATTTTTCCATCTATTGAACTATGTCATTATATGATTGGTGCGTTGTTAGTTTCAATATTACATGTTTCACAAATGCGAGAAAATTGTAACAATCACGAGTGCTCTCGAAAATGAAATATATGTAATAGCTGTCCCGTCATTCGTCCTAAGTTTTATAAAGTATCATGCACTAGCATCTACTAACACTTTCTTTAGTAACTTAATGAAGCCGGCTTCAACTAATTGAGCATTACACGACTTAATAACAAATCACAAAACAAAGTGAACACACTGCTCAATAAAAATATATTGTAAAAATAAAATAACTTGTTTCGCTATCACAGCAACATCAGATTTCAGTCTAAATCTGATGATGCTACTGTGAGAGCGAAACATATGTTATTTATTTTTACGATATATTTTTATTGAGCAATGTGTTCACTTTGTTTTGTGATTTGTTATTATACTTTCTTTGGTGTAACATTAAGTGTAACATTAAACATAAAACAATTTAGGCGTTTTCAATATAATATAAATTAAATCTATAGCATTTTCTTTGTAGAATCATAAATATTGGTTGTTCTATGATGGCGCAATATTTGAAGAAAATGTATGTAACTTTAGTGTTGAAGATATCAGTCACACATTGGTGAATTTTGCTTCCTTAAAGTTAAATTTCAAAGTTCTGATTACCTATACGGTCGGGATTATAGATCTTCTTTGTGCGTTTATATACACATATATAAAGCATGAACATAACATTTATATATTACAAATAATCCATTTCATTTAATTTCTTTACAGATTTATTCACAAGGATACTACCAACGATGTTCATGCCCCAGAGCTGTTAACGTGCGTTCATTTGTTTTATGATCATTGGCTTATGTTATGTTGCCTTAAGCCTTATCACTTTCATACTCCATAATTTCATTCATAACTTATTTAGTACCATTGTTTTATACTTCGGAATATAACTCTGAAGATTACCTTGTGTAATTTACTAGAATTCAGAGATTATTTCTTATTATACACACTTATTATATACAAACATTATTTTATCCTTATTTACTGAACTAAACCAGGTGAGTTTTATATCCGCCGACAAGTCAATTTACTATGTCATTATAACTTATTGACTGGGTACCAGTTTTTGCATTGTACTTGCCCGATTTGTTCTTTGTATAATTCTTTATATCCCTCTAGAAAACCACTTTCTAGAGTTTATGAGTATTATTTCGTGAAATTTGATGCGAAGTGGTTCGTTTGTTTTATACTCCAGTGCTCTGTACGTTGTTGTACTGTTTTCTTTTACAAGAATTATCTCAATTGCTTAATTAGATCAAGATTAATAACAAAACTATCTTCGGATCACTTACCAAGGTATACTTAGGTAGATGTAATAGATCATATTACAACACGTTATACAGTACATACGATCACTATACACGATGATGTTCGTTGAAAGTACAAAAAAAGTATTTAAGCTCTATTAAATCTGTGTTACCTGGCGATCAGAATGTCACAAAAACGAAAATTACTTCATGAATACATTGATCTTGAAGGGATATTTACAGCGTGTAGTGTGAGTTAAAGTTAATTAAGTTGCAAATCATACATAAACAAAGGACTTTCGCGATTTCCTGTGTAATTTCGATTGCGGTTAATAGATATTTGTGCATAATTTACCCTTATCCTTTAGGATTACGTTATAGCTATACATTACGAGTCTGCTAGTTTTCCGTCTAAATTGCATGTAAGTTTTATTTTATTTGTAACGCACTTGGACATTTCATAAAGGGTAACTTCACAAGCAATATGTAATTTCCATTCACTTCGACCGAAATATAGGGGGTAAAAGATTACGTACGACGATATTTCAAGTTAATAAAATACACGTAATGCAATTATCCATGTATCTTTTTAGGGAAAATTAATCTAAACTTGAAAAATACTAATATATGTTATACATTGTTGATCATTTATTGCATTTTGCATACCAATATTCGTTTGCTAATGTATTAGACTTGTATGCCGCGGGGGCTGACGCTAACCGTAAACTATTTATCATCATAGTTAATTGAATGCGTACAAGGCTGCCACCTATACGACTGTTTAACTTAATTTGAATTTAATATTGGAGTTGCCATGAACATCCGAGGCTCAGTCGATAAACGCGAATTCCATTCTGTGGGGAGTAATAGTAGTTATAAGTCCAGTCAGGTAACGGGTTACTAAATCAAAGAATCCTTTTTTTATAAATTGTAAATTAACAGAAAAACATTACACCACAAAACAGAGGGGCTTGGAGCAATTGCATACATGACACCAAGGATCTACCAGACGAAGAACGAAACGCTAGTGCCGTTAACCGAGCCCAAGTTACTAACTATAGAATCCGGAGACGATCATAAGACCATTCACTGATAATACAGTATGGAAACAGTCGACATAGCGGTGCATTGCAGTACAGTACATAATAGGAATAGCTTGTTGTTGTGATGGTGACCGAAAATATGAGGCGGTTGCGAGAGTAACGGAAAAGTAAACAAATTGTAAAAGTCAGAAAAGTAAAGTTTGTCAGCGGTATAACAAAGATAGTGGAATAAGGAGTGCAAAGAAAAGGAGTTGATTGGAAAAGTGTGGTGAGAAAGATTTGATGGAGTTGTAACGAGTGCCGGCGGTTAGATTTTTGTTATTCTGATTACAATTTCTTCATTAAGTCATATTATAATTAATTTATCAATATAATTGTCACACAGAAGTTGTGTCAACTTGATATAAGAATAACTCAAGTTTTTAGGCTGTATAGGCCGTCTTCCGCATCCTAATCTCCATAACCTTCTATCTATGTGGTCATTTTCTGGATTTGCCGTTAATTCAGAGTTCTTTTAATCTCCGAATTGTTTCGTGGTCATCTTTAGTTTCTTATGTATGTCGGTATCCATTTCCAAGCTTTTTCCAAGTCTTTATTCTTGTGTTCGGCGCATTTGTGCATACCATTAGTCTTTTTTATTCAGAGTGTTCAACTAGGAATGTTTGCACTTTCATCTTTTCTTTGGTTTTCTCTTTTCTTTGATTCTCACTCGGTCTAGTAGCGTTAAACCACAACTCCGTCTCCAGTACATCATCTCGGTTGCTTCTAATTTTCTTACCACTTATTTGCTTAATGTCCATACTTGTGAATCATATGTACTGGTGCTTTCCACTAAGGTACACTGAATTTATTTGTCTGATCACATTCTTACCCTTCTTTGCTTTCTATTCTATATCTTTTTTGTCTTTACCGTCTGATGTTAACGTTACTCCTAGATAGTTATATTCCTCTGTGACTTTTATCTGTATGTAAATCTTGTGCCCGTTTTCCTATTACCATATATTGAGTCTTGTCTAAGTTTATTTCCAAACCATATTTTTTGTATTCCTCAGTTAACTTACGCACCTAACCAACATCTTTGATTACCCAGTCTTCGGCAATTGTTCACATTATTTCAGTAATGCGTTTATTTTATATCATGCATCCTTCAATTTCAAAAATCGGTCTCAGCACTTCATTCAATTGTTTTTTTTTTCTTAATTGTATCTCAATTGGCACTAAAACACTGAATCTTTGCTTAAATAACCGAGTTTCTAGCATTAATAATAACAAAGTTAGCAATAGTGCGCCGATATTTTTGAACAGCCTGCCCATATATTGCTATGATTTCTCCCACCACCTATTTGTGTTCTTGTTGACCTTTTTTTATCGTTGTCAGATTTGTCTTCAGTATACGCGACCATTACATACTTTCATTTTGAACTTATTATCGGTTGCAAATCAAATTGTTAAAGTGAAGTGTCTCCATCTGTTCGGTTATTCAACTAGTCAACTAGAACCCTATACAGTGAGAAAGAATGTTATACTAAGTCCAGCCAGAGGCAGATAATGGGACTAATTAATGTTACTAGGTAAAAGAATGTTTATTTCTCAAATACATTGTAAAATCATAACACATTCTCACACATAACGCAATACAATACAAAGGCGTTCTCGGAAGATTTCTGCAAAATAAGTACACGTATTCACACGAGAAACCAGCCCAGAAAAGAACCAACAGTACAGTCAGTTTTCATCAGTCAAGATTGGCATCGAAGGAACCAGTCGTCGACGATTACTTATAAGCGGGTTTTACCTAGGCGACAAAACATGTAAACATCGTGCCAGTAACTAGGTGCGTTACTAGACGACGAAAAAATAATAAACAAGAACGTCAAAGTTAATTTTTTTGTACGCGTGAGGCGAGAAATACCAGCAATCAATTAAACAATAAGTTAAGTCGTGAATTGTACAGAATCACAAAAATAGAGGAAATACTGGAAGTTGCAGTTAAGAGGAAAGAGATTCTGGAGGTTGCAGTTAAGAAGATAGGGGTGAAGGAAGATTGAAGAGAGAAAAGTGTTGGAACTCGATACACATACACGCAACAAAGTAATTAAGGTAGTTATAAATTTAATTTTAAATATTGTCAAAATTCTTGTAGCTCTTTTATACAGTCACCATTTTCCAAAATTCCAAATGTAGTATTGACATATTTCGAAAAGTTGCTTTGTTATATCGATATATATATATATCAATTAGATGTAACAAACGAGCTCAACTGTCAACAGTAGTTTAAATCATATGTGCGTTAATGTCACATTCTAACATTAACGTCTTTGAAGGTTAGTGTTATTTAAAAGTCAATTTTGCAACACTGCAATATATATTATGTGTTTCACTAATATATACTCCCATACTCCTACATTTCTGACCCGATGGTTTTTTTGCTGCACTAATGTAGCTCACATAAATGTTGTTATTTGCCATTGCCATATGCAGTTCCTCCAATGGTGTTAGTTTGTTTTCCATAATCCGGTCTGCTGTTCAAGTTATTTTTTCTGCTCTTCTATTACATATTTTAAGTTTTGCCCATACAGCCTACTTAACGAGCATAGTACGCTAATACCTCTGCAATTCTTGTCTGCATCCTTTTTAATTTATAGAGGCAATATGTGCACGTTTCCATTCCGAAGGGATCTCGTTATGTCTACGAATCAGGGTAAAAATTTTTGATAGTACTTCTAGTGCTACTCGAGCAACGTATTTAAGTAGCTCGATAGGTGTGCCTCCAGCGCCAGACGCTTTTCTATTCTCCATGTTCCTTTTAGTTTCCCAAATGTCCTATATTGTAATTTCTTCGATGCTCTAGTCTGTTTGTCCTTCTCCAAAATCCAAGTTTTTGCATTCGCTCTATTTTCCTAATTCCGAATAAGTTTTTCAAATTTTGTAAGGCAATTGGAGCTATTTTATAACTACTTGTTCTCTCTGTTGATCTTCAATGATTTTATAATATTCCAGCCTCTACTTGAACTTCCTACTGAGTTATTTATGCTATTACATGTCCTTTCCCAATAATTTTTTGAAGAGCAGTTATAAAACAAAAAATTAAAGATACAAAACTAATTAAAATAAATATACAAATCATGCACTGTTGGCAGCCTGACAGCACGCTAGAATCGTGAATGACATAACAGCGACGTGCGAGGGATTTCTTTGAGAATTCTGGTTTTTATTTTTAAACATTCCAAATTTACCGGTCAATCAAGTGTATGGTGTCTTTTTTAATCTAATAACAATGGTGTATTCACCGCTTACTTCCACACAAAGATTGTATATAAAAATAACACTGAATATTTAATTGTGTACCTACTGTGTTTCAAAAGGATAAATTTGGATAGTGTCCCAGCCGGTTTAATTAACATATATTGACCTATATCCAGTGTGCTAGTCCTTAATTTTAATGAATATTAATTTATTTAAAATAGCGTAATTAATACCAGGTATATCACAATATAATTTATAATAGGTTTAGAGCAAACGGTAAATTATGCTAATTTTAGAATCAATTAAACCAGTATAGCAATTAATAGAATATGTTGGTGCAATAATCATTAGGTTATAAATGAAATTGATTGATAAATATTACCCTACAATAATTAGCCGTTTTTGAGGAATGACTATAATTAGTTTAGTTTAAGAGCTGGGAATACATAATATTAGTGAAGATATTAACTTACGTCTTTCTCATAATCCCATGATGTGAGGTTACAAGTAATTCTTACCATTTATTTGATACTACCATATATACATATGTTGATTAAGTATTAGTAACTAGCAATGGTAATATGAAATATAAGTTCATAGATCATACATTAACAACAATTGGGTTCGCCATGATTATGGTAACACAAGCTAATATGGAAGTAATTTACTAACGGATAATACTTTTTGACCTAAAGACCTAAGGATAACCTCTAGCATGGCTTGCATAGATTTAGCAAATACCTTAAAAACAGTTACAGTTAGACAAATTACGACACCTTGACGTTCCGGTAATATGTACAAGGCATGCAATCGCAAATTCTTGTTCCTCTTGGGTAAGTGGTAAAAGGAATGCTTGCGATCCGCTAACAATAATTGGTAATTCATACACTGCGCCTCTAAAAGTGCTAAGTGATTACAATTACTCGAATTTAACTATATATTCTATTGATAAAAGTGAAAATCATTCGCGTTCTTCTAGTGTTTAAACAGAAAATTAAATTCCATCATAATGTCTGACTGAATAATTTTTGAATGGATTTGTTTGATCAGTCTCTCTATTTAGATTTTCAGAATGCCAATAAATCTTCATTTTAAATAGTCATCTTGGAGCATCCGCTGTCCTGTAATGTACCTAGTTCTAATACATTTGGTAGTGGTTTTCTTTTACAATGAGCGGAGTTTGAATAATAATACTTACTTTGCAACTGCAAAATTATTACCCCCTATACACACATTGTTTCACACACACACATCTAAATAACATATCGCTTTCTTATCGTTTTGCTAACACATTAAGTAATTATTTTGTGTTATTATATAACAAATTTCATTTCCAAAATAACTTACTTAATGATTACACTGGTTAACAAGATTTTTGTCCCAAGCACAAAAATGCCTGATTCCCATATACTTTTGCATGCTGAAATCAATTATGTTTTCAGAATTTCTGCATCACCCTTAGTTTTTATGTTCCAGGATATTCACGTATCCACCTAAAATATGCATGCATAGATATGTAGTATAAGAGATCATGTCTTGACGTTATTTACGTTGTCGTTTAGAGCTCGGAACTGATCAAGATGCATGCAATGGTTAATGTTTGAACATGTCTTGACGTGTTAAGAGTGTTGCGTTCAAGCTATTGCAGTGAAACCGCGAATATTTGACCACCTGTAAAAATGATAAGGAAATGTGTGAACCACCCGAACCCTTTTTGCTACATTTTCAGCGAATTGACACTTAAATATCAAAAACGGTCTTTCACACCTCTCCTTAAAAAGTGCTATGAACAGTATTTCAAGCGTAAAGTAGGTGATGAAGAGAAAATCTGGGCTCCCCATATTTGCTGTGTTACGTGTGTCAGACTTCTTACAGCGAGGGCAAATGGTAAAGGACATATGTCTTTTGGTGTTCCTATGATTTGGAGGGAACCATCAGATCAGATGAGTATTTTTGTCTTATAAATATAAGTGGTATGACTTCCAAATCCAAGCATACTGTAAAATATCCTAATATTCCATCTGCACTGAGACCAGTACCATACAATCCAGAATTAGTTGTGCCTAAACCTCCAAAAAACATGACACTAAACGACGATGAAAGAAGTTTTGCAGGCGACATGAATTTGTATCCAACATTTAAACCTGGTTCGTCCTGTCGTGTGCCGCATCTTCTAAGTCAAGAAGACCTCAACGACCTCGTCCGCGATTTAAAGTTGTCTAAGAAGCAAGCCGAACTTCTAGGTTCCAGATTAAAAGACTGGAATCTTCTTCAGAGTGGAACAAATGTTGCTATTTTGCGAAATCGCCATGCATAATTTGAGAATTTCTTCTCTGTGGAAGAAGGACGCGTATTTTGTAATGACATTCGTTCTGTTATCAAGACGCTTGGTCATGAATATAATACAGATATGTGGCGTTTGTTCATTGACTCTTCCAAGTTAAGCTTGAAAGCGATACTATTCCACAATGGAAATAAGTTCGCCTCTGTTTCTTTGGCTCATGCAAGGGATTTGAAAGAATCTTATGACAACACGAAGCTTCTTTTGGAAAAAAAGTTAAAAAGTTAAAAGGCGATTTGAAAGTTGTTTCACTTTTGCTTGGCATGAAACTCGATTACACAAAGTATTGTTATTTCCTCTGTGAATGGAACAGTCGGGAGAGAAAAATCTTTATCAAAAAAGAAAGAGTGGCCGAAACGAACTTCAATGACACCAGGAAATAAGAATGTCATTAGTACCCCACTTGTTGATACTCAAAAAAATTATTTGCCCCCTTTGCACATTAAGCTTGGATTGATGAAAAACTTTGTCAAAGGTATGGATAAAATTAACAGTGGGTTGGCATATGTGAGTAGTGAGTTCCCTAAGATCAGTGATGCTAAGGTAAATGAAGGTATTTTTTTGGTACCCCAGGTTTTTTGGTACCCCAGATCAGATGATGAGCTAAATTGAATTGAAAAAGCAGCATGATTGTCTTTTAAGGCGATTTGCGACGGGTTCTTGGAAAATTGTAAAGCCGAAAACTATGTCGAGATTGTTAACAATCTACTGGCCTCATATAAAGCCATGGGTTGCAACATGAGTCTAAAAATACAGTTTCTTGACTCCCACTTGGACTTTTTCCCAAAAGAAACTTGAAGGAGTCAGTGACGAGCATGGCGAACGATTTCTTTAGGACATTCTACTCATGGAGAAGAGATACCAAGGCAAATGCAGCCCTGCTATGTTGGCAGACTATTGCTGGACGCTGAAGAGAGATGTTTCTGATGCAAAGTACAGCCGAAAGTCACATATCAACCAGCACATTTTCCAAGTAAATATATCACTTTGTACGTCATTTCTTCATGATTTATACACATACTATAACATATACTTTCACAAAATTTCATTGCTTTGTCACTCTGAAACCCTGCTTGATAGAAAATTTCTGCAAATAGATATGAAATAAGTATAAAAAGTACTACCAAGTTCACCCACTTTACATCGCGGGACAAAATAAATCTGAAATTTTGTTGACCAGTGTTATTCAGAACCAGATACCACAATTTATACTATTTTCTGTGGTATTTAGGTTCTTGAATTCCATAGTTACATTTAAAAAATCTAAAAATCTACTTGCACATAAATCATCCCGAGTGATCAGCATGAAATATATTTTGCGTCAATCAAAGCAATGACATGAACATAATGTAGCTTGTCAAGATAGACAGTTCTTCGCAGGTCTTCGATTTAGATCCATGTGTAATGCTTTCTCAATGTCCTCTCAGTTACAATCGCCGAGAAAGGTTATGCGATCATTCTTCTGCCACGGTATCTAAAAAGGTGTTTTATTCACTTTATTTACGTGACTTGACAAATACTCGCCTACTCGCCGGATTTATAAGGCATGTAAATATATCGTAAATTACGACATAGTCCGTTACACTTCCTCATTGTTCATTCTTTCAGTGTGTTCCTTTTTTTCGTTACGTTTAGTGGGATGTAATCCCGAAGTGTGTTATGAATAATGGATACACGCAAAACTAGCATGTGCGTTCAACACTTAAATACACCTCTTCCGATTTTCGTAAGCAATAATTTCAGCTACTACGTTTCATATTAATGGGTATATCGCCATCTGAGTTTTATAACTCCAGTGCCTTTCATGTGGGATACGCAAACGGGGAAGCGAACGAAAAGGAATTAAATGGATCGGTAATAACCGAGTAGCGGTCAGGTATGGGTTAATTTATTAGAGAAAATTATAACGGTAATGCTGTGTGTTACGTGCAACTTGTGCTGATAAATTGTTGGTCGTACAGATCCACTGAAATATATTTCACCGATAAATGAATTTAAAAAGCACTCGGGTTAAAACTCCTCCCACGGATCATGACAATAACGCTCCTTTATCAATTTTTTAGACCTTGTTTAATGATACTTCCTTTTTGCAGTGATTACCAAAAATTATTGCAATATAGTCATACAACTATATATTTATAATATCTTAAGCCGTCATAAAAAGTGAATAATTGCAGTTTTATGACGGTTATTATCTCATGATAATACGGAAGATAATATTACGGTGTATACAATACCTAAAAAAAATTAAAACGCATTTTATTACATGCATCATTGGCGTATTGGTTCACAGTAGTTGCAGTGCCAGCCAGTTCGCTCTATAAGCAATTAGTAATATAAAAACGAATATTTAATCTTAAAAAAATATGTAATACCCATACAAAAGAACATATATCTCATGTAAGGTCACGTTAACTAAGGATACCGTAAGGACACCTTGAGAAAAATACTTTATTAGCTGTTGGTTATTGTTTGTTACAACTAGTTGTATATAGATAATAATGATAACATTTTTGGTAGTTGTGTATCTTAAATTTTTTAATGTGTTGTGTAAATAGTGTGATATTTGTAAGTATTAAATTTTTATGTTGTTGTGAGGTTATTTCAGAATTAACACTACTTTTTCAAATAATAGGTTGCTAAGTTTTGGATACAATATGAAAGATATTGTTGATTTCTTTGATTATATTGATATAATACACAATAATAGACAACCTAAACGATACATTAGATGTTTTTAAATTAACCGACAATTTTTTCAATTGCTTTTCATCCAGTCTCGTTTCAATTTCCGGTAGGGCATTAAATGCATCCCGAATTTGCTTCCATGCATTTTGTTTGTCCCCCAATGATACTCCACTGGTTTGTTTGTTTTCCACTACATCTGCGTGCATTTTAACTAGTTGTGCTAATAACATTTTTTCTTTTTTTTTGTAGGGTTTCCTGATTTCCATTGCAGTTTTCCAAAAATATTGCTGTTGGCTAATATGGTTGTTGTTATGGAAATGTCTTGATTAAATATCGTTAATACTAACTTTCCAAAATACCGGTTTTAAATGTATGTATAGAAGCAAGTTCTCCTAAACTTACTTCCAATAACCACAACATACCCTAACCGCAAACAGAAAGAAAGTGGAAAGAAACAATGAAAGAAAAATACCAAATATAAACTGATATAAAACTGTGAAGCTAGTGAATAGAGGTCAGTAACCATCAGTAACTGATTTCATAGCGTTCTGGTTTAATACAATTCTGTTCATCGATTCTACAGAATGCATCTTTATCCGTGGATGACCGAAGTGAATCGATATTGCGACTATGAAATACAAAGTTATTCGAAGTTTGAGGTGTCCTTACATGAGTTGAGTTTTTCCTTGAGATTTCATGTTAACTATGAATATCAGTCAGAAATGATTTGGTCTTCGGCAGGGATAAACGTATGTCGGGCGCGAGGGTATTCCTTCTAATCCGTAGGCTTCTGTTACGGATTGCTGTATGTACCAAGAATAACATTAAGTTAACGTTAAAGTGTTTCAAAGATTCTTTTAATTATGCAAGTATAACATTAGTGGAACGGTCGTTTTCTGCATATAAGCACATTTTTCCCAAGGTGTTCCTCTGTTTCAGGTCTAATGTTGTGTGTAAAGGCTTATTGTATTATATTTTCTCTTACCACCACAGTTTCCTCTTTATTACTCAATACAAGAAGAGACAAAACAAAAGCAAAACATAGGGAGGTACATATTTTAAATTGTTAATAAACAATCACTATTGTACCATAATCTATTCAGACTGATCTTTCGGTTAAATAAAATCAAACTAATCATGCACTCTTTTGTATTCAGATGTGTTGTGTGGTCCAGACAGTATATTTATATATATTGTTTAATATATTTATATACTTCAATTGAACTTTACGTGCCGGATATTGACAGAAATCGCTTTGTGATTTAGTCATATGGACGTCAATAAGAATCTCATACGCTGCCGGGGTTACATGTCTCCGAAGTTTGACGAAAGTGAGAACAGGCACCTCTCCGCCGTACACTGATGAGGGTTTAGTAGCCTAAAACATCTATCTGTGCGTGAGAGTGTCTGTTGCTACACAATCAAATGCGTTGTGTGATCCAGAGAATACATTTATATATTTTAATATATTTATATGCAAATGACAAAAACGCATGCGTATTCCAAATACAATGTGTTCTCGTTAATCCAAATTATATTTTTAGCATTCGACAGCCATATCCCTTTCCATAATAAAAATTCTCGAAATCAAATGAGACCGTGTGTTAGATTTAATAACTTTTTAATAATCTCCTATAGCAAGATTTGTCTGATAACGCGCATTTGGTTTATATAAAAATGTATAATATAATTTATGAACAATGCACCACTAGTGGTCATCCGTCGGAACCTCCATTATCAATGCATAGATATGCATTTTATGTAATAATTTTTTTAATGTAGGCATTTTCTATATTCTGAATTCGTTTTCGCTCGGAAACGCAGTGGATCAGTTTTTGATGAAATTTCATTTAGGTAAACATTATTTAGGAAGATGATAATTTGGCATTGCTTTCCTTGTCGCAATATCTTCGATAAATATAATATCTTCTGTTTCAAAGTTTTTGTTGATGTCATCGTCTATATCAAAACTTAATGGCCATTTCCTACCTCCTTGAAGAGTTTTCACCTTTCGCAATAAAAATGTATCCTATTTTTACTAGGTATATAGAAACTTTTATTTATCCGTTGCGACTGCCACTAGGCTGCTCCTTTTTTTACTTGTAATAAAGCAATAAATTCATAAACAGTCATAGAAAATATAGTCGCAGGGGTTAATTGCTCAATGAGAACGTATTCCTAATAAAATAACAAGACCAATTTCGAACTACAAAAATTGAAACTGCAATCATATTAAAAATGCTATTTTGCTATCCTGTTTGCTTTTTTAACGTCTTTTCAGATATCTTGTAACCGTTTGCGTAAAAAAAAAGATACCCAAGGGGTCGGAAACATAGCCAATATTTAGAGAAAATCATTATACCATTTATATATCTGTTGCAACCGGAAAACAGTATAAATCAATTTTGCCACATTTATATGCATGAAATAATAAACAAATATACTTAAATAATTTTAACACTATTACAACTAAACACAAAGTATATTCCTATTGAATTTCTTGCGTAATTGTAAGGTCATTAAGGCATTTTTAGTGCGTCTTTTACTGTTTCCCATTTACCATGCATGTACATTCTTGCACATACTGTATTGAAACTCGGTGATATTTCTGGCTACCATGTTGTAAATAAGAAAGTGCCCGTATCTACAGAAAAGGAGAACAACAATTTAAAACAAACAGGTCTCGAAATATTCCTACCTTACTATGACCAGATCGACCGCAAATAGTTAACAAAGAGAAAACTTCTTCTACGTGAAGAACTAGTTTGTTTGGCACCATAGGGCGTTCATTAATTAAAAGACAACTGTGGAATCCAGTGGAAATGGTTAGTCAGAAGAGGGAAAGGGCAGAAGGACCTGCGATGATACATTTTCAATAACCCCAGTATAAGCATAATGTGCGATAGATATTTATCTGAAATCGATATCAAATACGTTGTTTGTATTTAATGGTTATTTCAATTTTTTTTGTGCACAGTTAATTGTTTGTGTGTGTTGATTTATGAGACCAGACTGTTAAATATGACTACTGTCAATGTACATCAGTTTTCTGTCCAAATTTCCGGAAATATGCATAAAATTAGTTTAACTAAGCTTAACAATAGATGCATAAGTATGCCTCGCATTACGAAAATCGTATGTATGCAATCATTTTAGGAATTTACAATGAATATATGTATGTATACATACATATATAATACGATCCTGGACAGCGGGACATTGAAAACGGGCATCCAATATTAAAATTTCCTGCTGCGTGACAGTTGATATGTTTCATAATCGCTAATCCACAGCGAGTTCTCTTTCATTGTAAGAACAGCTTCAGAGACGAGAATCCCTTCAAGTAAGTACTGCCCAAATTACGTGTTTTGAAAGATATCTTTATAACCGGATAAACTTTTAAAAATAATATGATAGATACAAGAGAATAATGTTTATCCGTAGTGTAAGTCATTTAAAAAAACCGTTATGAATTTTATAAACATTTCTGACTTCTTTTTAAGCAACTATTGATCAATCCAGAATTACTATGAAGTTAGCAGGACTTTCACTAATTGTAAGTAAGTTAGTAATCCTAATAAGTTTTTTACCAAACATTAAATTATAAAACTCAAAGTATGTAATATAAGCAGGTCAAGAAATGCAAAGTACCTATATCTGTGGCCTATTTGCACTATCAAGCAATGGAGTAGTAACAGTGTTTATATTGTTAAGGACAAATTTTTATTTTAAGCGTACTTCAAAGAAAGATAATCGATAACGCTTTCCCACTCATTATTAATAAAAATAACAAGCATATATTTATAGATCAAAAATGTCAGCCCTTTCTTTTGTTTTGCACGCAGCCAACAGCGCTTATATGCACCATTATCAAAAAATGCAATTTATTTAAATATTACAAATGTTTCTTCAATAATTAGTTATTGTTAAGAGTAAATAAACTTCAAACGCAATTCCTCCGAAGATTTTCTAATAAAGCTCTTCAATAAAAATATAGTTTAATGTGAAGAAAGGAGCACTGTTTTCATTGGATGAAGGAGAAAATGAGTTTAACAAACACGAATTCAAGTTTATGTGATGATGTAGCAAAATTTACCAAGTATTTCTTATTATTTTTTTTCCCTTTTGGTAACAGCAATCTTTCAATCGTGTGACACTTTTTAGACATCCTGTACGTTCTTCTTTAAAATAGGCTACACAGTATATGAGGCGCGGAACCTTCAGGAAATATTCAGTAAATTAATTGCATTTATTCACTACCAGAATGGAAAGTCAACACATAATCAAGTAATCCACTTGGATGGTGCAGAAAGCTAGTAGCAGTAATTATGTTCATACTTGAAACTAAAGTTGGTAATGGTATGTGTCAAAGTATATACAGGGTGACGCATTAGTGCTCGATATATCCGTTATCATATAAGATATCAAAAAAGTTATTTACAAAAATCGTAAACAGTCTTAAACTTAACATTTTAAAATTATTTTCATATATATAGGCTGTTTCATTTATATGAAACAGCCTGTATATATGAAAATACCCTGGTGATCCAGGGTGCACCAAACATAGGTTTTCTTAAATGGAGCACCCTGTATATTATTGCGGATTTAGGTTAAGCTCATGCCTCACACCCCCAATATACAATTTCATTGAATTATACATCGTGTTTCACAAGTTATAGTCAATTTTATATGCAAATTACTGTAGGTTCAAGGTCTTGTAACTAAAAGGTAATGTCCTGAGTAACATAACGTTCTTCTAGTCAATTCAAATATTAATCTTACATGGAAAACTTCAAAAACCATTTAGCATTTGCGAACGTCATCAAAATAAAGCTAAACAGTATTTTTTTTTGTTCCAGGATTTCATGTTATAGACATCAAATATTTACTTGAAAATATCAAACAGCTGGATTAGTGTAAAGAAATAAATAGAAGTGAAGTTTAGCGTGTTTGTCGAATGTACGATAACGAATACAAATCGAGAAACTATACATTTTTTTCATTCATTGCAATTCATAAAATTGTACAGAATATTACATATATGTGCCGTGAGCATTTTAGTTTTACAGTAATCTCCTTTAATGTGAAGAAACGCAATGCAGATTGACGATAATTGCAACGATACTTAGGGATACGTACCTATTTTGTATTGTTTGAGATCCAGACAGGTGGGTATGTAATAAATTATGTTACGTTCTACATGTTTACAGCTTTTCGGTTAATTATGTGAGGCGAATAACCATTCAGCTACCGCTCTCTTAAACGACTTTAAATTATCGGCTACCAATCCAGCAACACGAATTGTGGAGATTATGCCAGAAAAACGAACTATGCTTAAAGAGGTTAGAGTTTCCTGGAATCCCATACCTTTAGCAAGGATGTTATTTAATACAGATTAGCAATTTAAGTTCAGCTTTAGCCTAGGATAGATGTTATGCACATTTTAAAAGCTGGAGTACATTCTTTTATGTTTAGTTTTTTACAAATAAAAAAATATGCAATTCTGTAACATAACGTTATAAAAACTAGCGCGCACAATCGAGCAGATTTTGTAACCGGTCAACCGTATGCACATAATCGGTAACCAGTTAACCGTGTTGTGTCTGCAACCGGTTAACTGATTAAAATGGACGGCCTAATAAAGTACGGGGCAAACACAGATAACATCCCAATAATAGTTCCGGATAGGAAGGAAATGAACAGCACCTTTACTAGACTGGAGAAGGAGGCAAAAAAGAGAGGACTAGAAATTAATCAAGATAAAACAAAAATGTTAAATTGCTCCAGAAACAAATATCGCGCAAAGACTGTTAACATAGCAGATTATGTGTTTGAAGTCATGAATAGTGCTAAATACCTCGGAATAACGGTGAACGGCGACAATGACAGAATTGGAAAGGAATTAACTCAGAGAATACAAGCAGGACGCCCAGCCTATTACCGTTACAAAACAACTTACATATATGCAAAATAAGAGTATAAGCACAAACACGAAAATGAAGATATAGAAGGCTCGTATGTATAAGACCGCTAGTTATGTACGCTTCTGAAGCAATGTGCCTGACAAAATAAACAGAAAGAGAGTCTGAGAGTTTTTAAACGGGAAATCTATGGATAAACAAAAGCACTAAATGGAGATATAAGAAGGTTAGCTAACACAAAAATAAAAGAAAAAATAAGAAACGAAGACATACTTAAGGCAATGAAGATGGTTCGGCCACACCTACAGAGAAGAAAAGGAAGAAATGATAAGGAGGATTGCAGAATGGAAACCAACGAAAGAAAGAACAAGAAGAACGTCCAAAGTAAGATGGCAAGACCAGGTTATTGGGGATATGAGAAAGATGAAAGTTACTGACTGGAGGGCGAAACTAATGGAAAGGAAAACATGGCAGAAGATTGTGGAGGAGGAAAAACCACAGCTTAAAGAGGAGTAACAGTCAAGGCATATTGGATCGATCCACCATGAGAAATGGATCTTTAATCTCCTAACTGGAAGGACTTTTATTCTTTTAAGAACGTATAGCCATATTATTATAATAAAAAACTTCTCTAAGCTTGTTCCATTTCTAAATATTCTTATTTTCTTATATCCTTCTTTCGAGGTCCTCTAACATACAAGCTGTACCTTGCCTATTTTAGTAGGGCAGTGCAAAATTTGTGTCCACAGATGTGCGAGATAGGTCGGATTGTACATGTATTTAGTGTTTGGACTATTAGCTGGATACCATAATATTGATTGGTAATATTTTGAACGCTTTTAGTTTTGTACATGTCTCTGTAATAAACATTTGTTTGAAACTTGTTCGAGTAAAAAGCCGGGTATATATCTAAAGTTAAAAAAAAATGTCGACCTACTACAACGGTTTTTGGGTGTTATGAATTTGGAACCAAGTGTAGAACTACATAAATATCTTAGAAGTTAATGAATATATTCAAATAAGATTGTACACGTGAAATTAGCGACAACAGGTCTACATTAGGAGTCGATTTGAAAAATGCACGCTGTTCCAAAAAGTTGTGACTTACTAAACTTTCAAATGGTAGACCTCGTATATTTTTACATTTTGAGATTGCTTTAGATATTGCCATTTTAATAAACTATAACACTTGGGTCAAAGTTAGTTAGTTTGAAATTTCGATACAAACTAAAATCTGAATTTGAAAGAGTATATTTCCAAAATAATTTAGGATTGTTTATCTGTGCATTTTTTATTTTTTTCTAAATACATTACAGATAGGTTTATTAATTGGTCAGAAAAAGAAATTTAATTGGTGAAAAAACGAAACCGTCTGTATGAAAGGACAGCAAACCAATCTACCTCTAAATTTTCCCTATAATTGTGTAGTGAAATTATGTTCTTCATTACTTCACTAATTATATGTTCTGTTGCCAAAATTGTCGGCGTTGTCCTGCGAAATTTTAATCGTAGTGTGCAGGGTTTACAACACGAATGATTGAAAGTTCTTTAAATGCTACTTACTAATCTTGTCTGAGTAGAAAAACATGCATTATTCAAAACTTACACACTTACTAGCACAAAAAGTAATATAATACTATTTGGAAACGCTAGTTTTGGGTATATGTATACAGATACTACTTACTTTCAAAACTGATTTAACAGCAATGAATAGTAATTACTTGGTTCTTATATTTCAGCTAATAGTGCTATCGCATTGATTAGATTAAGGAGTATTCTTTACCTGTAGTTGATTACAATCAATGTCACAAACATTTCGTTAATCTAATAAGAAAACTGTCAATAGTAATTAGGAAATAATTATAAAGATCAGTAAAGGAGTTTATTGGTTAATATGTAACTCAAATGTTTTGTTATTATAAATAGAAAATCAGTTTCTTCTGAATGTACATATGTATAATCTTGTAAAATAGGCTGCATGTCGTAACAATTGATCCTATTCGTTGTAATGCACATACTATTCATTCATATGTCATAATATTGGGTAGGATTAACTTACCCGATGTACCATATAGAAATAATTCTACTGAAACGCAGTAATATTTATTCATCATGCTTACAGGGTGGTACTTAAGTACAAAGAAATAAATTAGTATTAGGTATGCAGGAAAACTTTCCTTTGAAATATGGAGCACAAAGAATAGAATTTATTGCTGGTGCTATTTCTCTGAACAAGCTTCTAACAAGAACATTTATCAATAGGTGCGCAGGTACTTATACAAAGCGTATAAACATATACCCGTAGCAATAACTATTCATAAATGCATACAATAATTCAACTCGAATGTATGCATACAGATAGCGATCCTTTTATACAGTAACAATCATAATTTCAATGTGGTTGTTAGGAATTATAATATGCTCATTAATAATGCTTATTGTTATAAACAAAGCATTTTTGGTTGTTAGCCATTTAAGAAATATAATCAACAATCAACTCACATTGAAGAAAGTTATGTATAAAACGTTCGTTTCCTTTTTGCTAAATTGCTAATATAAATTCACATTAATATGAAAGAAACCTGTGTATTTAATATTTATTTATCATCCTTTCTTAAAATGGTAATTAAGATCAAGTCCAAAGATTAATTCTTGCAGATTATCCATATTATTTATTCGATTATCTTCAGCTTATTTTTCACACTTCCTCTATAATTTTCTGCATAATAAGGAAAGACTAAAAAGTCCCTGGTATCATTTGTAAAACATCAAGACACTGTGAACGCTTCCTCCATTACTGCCATCGGAACAGCGCTGTAACCTATTAAATATAAAGATGTAGTCTCGCGGTCCAAGATTTTTACGGTTTGACCCTTGTACATCACCAACGCTTGGTCCTGTATACTCATAACTCAGTCGACGGGTGTTCCCAGATAGCATTGTCTCTTTTTGCGAAAACCTTGCTTTAAATGAAATATTAAAAGCTATTACTTACAATACTGTCGCAGTGTCATAAAACTGCAAGTAATTTAAATCTTGAATACATGGACCTGCGCGATGTATCTGTACATGTGCAAAGCTATATATATATAAGTACATGAGTGTGGTCGATAACATTTATCTAAACAAGATTTCTTTGTACGACGCGGGGTGGTCATTTGTTTCATGCAATTTCCTAATTTCACGCAATGTTCATACTTCTGTACTAAATGTGCAAGTGGGGAGAAACACTGTAGTAATTGTTGAAAGGATTATACTTGCCATAAAAAGAATTATATTTTCTTGTCAATAATAACGTGTCATTATGGCTTTAATGAGTATATATACCCATTACCAAGTCATTAAATCTAAACGAAAAAAAAAAAACTGGTAAAAGAACCGTTGTGGACGTTTTGAGACAAATTAATAAAGTTCTCACCAGTTATAACATAAAAGAAAATATGCATTATATCTTGTCCACAAAGCTTTGTGCAAATTACACTCCTTGAAATTGGACCAAGCATTACCACCGATATAAAAGACATCAGTGCTCTGACGTCAGCATAGCGAGATGAATCGCAATGGCAAACAAGCCGGGGAAGTATAGTTTAGAAGAATTCGCATGCACGTGTTTGTTCAGTTTAATTTCAAGTTTTAGTGCTTCAAAGTGCTAGTTTTTGTCTTATCTGTTACATTGGTTTATACGTGTTGTGTTCCTGGCTGTCCCGGTAATTATAAAAATGTAAGTGCACAACATTTCAGTTTCCAAGTGACGCCGACGTACTTGCAAAATGTATGTTTGTTATTCCCCGGAAAGATTTTACTCCATGTAAATAGTGTAGTGTGTGAGTTTCTTTTTACGGAAGAAAATATTATTCATTTTTCTACAGCAATCGATTCAAGAACCGGTGAAACTGTAAGTGAAAGTTTGAAAATTCCACAGCATACATGAGAGGTATAGCATCTCCAGTCAATTTAGAAAAATATCAAGCTTCGCCCAAGTACAGATCAAATGCTAGAGCTAATTGAAAAAGAAAAGAGAGTTTGTCCACTTATTAATAAACTTAGGTTTATTAATAAGTTTAAGTTTATCAAAAATCAATTTCATATCCAGAATTTAAAGTCTCTTACTATTTTCAATTCTTTCGAGTTATCTGAGCACTGGCTAAAAATTATCGAGTTCCAGATAAGGCATCATTATTAAAATTAAAGTATTCTCCACGGCCTGCTATTACCTATTCTGTTATAACTAATTCAGTTTTGAGTGGAATCTTCTTTGTATGGTCAGGAGGATTATCCTTTATCTGAACAATTAAAATTGCATACAACTTGTAAAGAAAGATATCTCTATTTAAACAAACACTTGCTTCATCACTACCCAAAAAGCTCCTTTAGCCAGAGCTTGATATTAGTCTTGCTTAGGGATTCTATAGCAAGCGCTCAATACCGCCAATATTTATACTAAAATAACAAGAAATTATGCTGATACATACATATGTATATTATGGAGCGAATTATTAACAACGAAGTCATATACGAGAGTGATGTAATCAATGGAACACATATATATATATATACATATATATATATATATATTACTCTCATTCAATTTAAAAATAAAATAATTGACTAATTAATATTGCAGAAAAATCTTGTTGCATAGTGTTATATTCAAGATTAACACATATGGAACTTGTTAATTATCATACTGATTGCTTTTGTAGCTAACGTGTACCATAATTGGCTACTGCGCTACCAACTAGGGAGGATCATGTATAGAATATACCTTTGCCGTAATAGATTCTCCTGCAAATAGTCTGGACATGAGAGAACAAAACGGCTAAAATTCCAAAGCCTAAAGGAATAGGAGATTTCCTCCGATAGTTTAGACTAAATTAGTTGTTCCAACCAATTCAGTTCATATCCCAAGTCACCTGCACACATGTCAAGAGTTGCGCACAATTGCTCCTAAGATAGAATTTAACGAACTCCTGTTATTGTTCGTCTACGTTTGATCGGTCCGCAAAATAGTAGACCCACGCATCTGCCGGGACACAAAGCAACGCATCAATAGTAACAAGTCATCATTCACTTGTTCTTGTGCCGATCGCAATGCTGCTGCATCATTTCTCCGGTTAACGAGGATTGATAGGTATATGGCAGGTGCTGTATCGACTAACGTTCGCAGTACGACTAGTACACAGGGTCGATGTGTTACTCAAGGCCGGAGTTTTCTTCTTTCATTCCTCATGGGCTATCCGCCGTGCTGTTCTGTTGCGCTTTGCAACGGACGCAACGGGTATAGTGCTGTCTCCCTACTACCGATCTTCGAACGCCCGGCACTCGGCTGTCGGCGTCTTCGCATCTGATTCCATCGAGGACCGCGGTTGGGCTTTTAAAGAAAGGTTCGGCCCGCTTAATTCATACAGTAAGCTTTTTGTGTTTCGGCTCGTTTGAGTGTTCTTATTCACGAACATGTTTCCACGTTAATAATAGTCATTATGGTACAGATAATGTATCATTTGAGAGAACTTCACAAAATGCTGAACACAGCTTCAATGTGTTAACAATACTCAGAAAAATACGTCATCACCATGCAGATTATAATTTGAAACTTATTTTGCGTTTGCACGTTTACATTAATTGGCTTAATCGACATTTTCAATAAAGCTTACTTTAACCGCAACGAGTAATTATTAACTACAGCAATTATGTAATATGTATTAGAATCTAAATAATATATCACTGTTTTATACTGTGTTTTATTGTCTCTTTTAATTCATATGGAAAGAACCCAACGATTTTGTTTTTTTTTCCATAAAATTTTCTCACTATAACAAGGTCATCTTTCGCTTGATTTCTTCTTTCATAAATAAAGCCTGTTCAAGTCTAAACCACCTAACTGATTTCAATGCAACTTGCAGGATATCTTCACGAAGGTTTAGAACTTAGGGTAATCAAGTTTCTGGATAGATGGGGCATTCATTAAGGCTTTAGGGTTACTTCTGAACGAGCAATGTCAATCCACATTGCAGTTAGATACTCATTCTTCTGCGCAATGCACAAGGTTATCTGCTAGAACATAGTAACGAATTTACAGCAGCTTAGAAACCAACTCCCACAGCCTACACTGAGGGAAATGCTATGATTGGTTCAACAGTAAGTTATTAATCATTCATTTAAATATTAAAGGGGTAAGTGAACAACAACGTTACTTTTGACGCAGTCACTAATTTAATATTGATCAATTATGACTAGAGAAAAGCAGAAAACATTTTGAGAAGTTGTTATTGTTGTTGTTTGTAGCCTAATACAGAGGCTTAACACTGCGGCCTTGAGGCCTATTGTATCACTCCACATTAGGTTTGTGTACGTGTGTATTGTGTGTGTGTGAAGTGTATGACTTGTTACTGCCTCTCCTCGCCGTAGAGGGTAGCAGTGTTTATTAATCCTCAACACTGAAAGATACCGGGAGGGGTACCGACCACCTCTGCTGTAACCGATCTTTAGAAAAATCGGCTGCCGCGACGGGGATTCGAACCCCGACATCCTGTACAGGTGCCTAACGTGCTTACCACTGCGCTATCTCGGCATATTTTTTTTAGAGGTAATCAACAATATTTTTTCTTGATCCACATATAAAAACAGTTGATCTTCTCTAATAAAAGTGAGAGGATCCTGAACCGAATAGTTCAGTCCAATATAAATATCAACATCTGCTAACACTATGAAGAGCAGCATTTAAAGGCAAGGAATAATGTTGAAAATCAAATGATAGCACTTATCTATCTTTATCTTTATTTTTTTGCGTTACAGTCTTTCAAATAACCCCGTTTGGTGGCTTCACCTTCCGCCTATTTTATTGTAAAAAATTAAAGTTAAAATGTTTAATACGGAATTGTATAGGTGCAACAAAAGATACCATCAAGTTACCCCAAGAGTTGGGGTTAGCTTGTGACACCTACATATTTCTATTGAAATTAGAGGAAAATAGCTTTACGGCATAAAGTAACCTCTGTACTGATTTTACAGAGAAAACTTACGTCTCTGGGCATGGAATATGGATGGTTTCAATAAAAAAAATATACAAAAAATTAAAAAGCAAACATTTATTTGCAAAAATAGAAAACTTGGGAACAATTAACCAAAGCTTTTAAATTACTTAACAAAATATTTTAAATATAAAATATATGTTTTTCAACAGTAACGAGAATATCCTCCAATTCAGGAACCTCGACTAACGTTTTTTTTTCGCGTTGTTTAAGAATTCCAATACATGATTATTAATAAAAATATAATTATAAAGTCGTTAAAAGGATATCATATTAACACTAAATTAATGTCTACTATTGTACTTCAGTAAAAACTCACGATTGATAAGAAATCTCCTGTAGAACTCTTTCACTCACAGAAAGTTTCCGCATCAATTGTCATTCATTGAATTTGATGGTCAACCAAGTCAAGCTCAAACCAAGTGTGCGTTTAGAGCAGGAATTTAACCCTATGTGTGACAGGTTGCGCACATGTTCTGGTTTTCTGATTTAACCTTAGAATAGGTCTGGTTCGGTTGTAAAACCGACCAAAGGAGAAAAAAGTGATTTTTAAGGGACCACAATCTTACCCTTTGTGTCACAAAGTAGCCCCACTTTTCGGAATATCGTTTCTAACGATGGCTAGCGTATTTGGCTGATATAATCTCTTTATTAAATAAGCTTAACAAACATTTGCAAGGGCAGCTTACAGGCGTCTTTAAATAACATGTAAATGTTGAAAATTTTGAAAGGTTTCCCCAATCTTGATCAGTATACGAGAGAATCATGTCAATCATCAGATAACTCTTGTAGAACAAACCCTGCTCACAAAATATTTTTTGCTCGTTATTAAATCATGGATAATGAACCCATTAAAACAAAAAAAAGATGAGCACAACAATCTGAGTATGAACGACAAATCATTATGATCATTATCATAATTTTCTTCAATATCCTATATAATGTATATGTGTGTTTAGTGGTTCGCCAGATTTCAAATTATGAGTTACTGGTTCGTTAATTCCAAAGGGTTGGCAATCGCTGCTTTAGACCACCGTAAACGTTCTTTCGACAATTCTCTTCACACACACACACATATATATATATATATATATATATATATATATATATATATATTTATATATGTTTATATATATATTTACCACATATATTTACCACACCCATCATATTTTCATCTGATTTAGTCCAACAACATTAGGATTATCTCTAAAATACTATACATTAATGTTTTCTTTTGAATTGTTTTACTACTACCGATAGGAAATTGTACATCGACTCACTACATAATTTTATGTTCATTCTATTCCCTACATTGAGCGTGATTATTTTCTATCGCTCCAAATTCCTTTAACTGTAAGTATCTTTAAATTATACCTTTCAGTTTTTTGTTTCACAAATACATACATATGCTCTGCGATTGGGAAACATTCTCTCTGAAACTATACATCATAAAATTTTAATAGTTTCATTTTACATACTTAACCTGCATCTGGTATATTTACCAACGCTTAACGCTTGTTAACACTCAATCGGTTTCGATATAATCTGATACCTAGGTTAATATGAAAGGTAGAAGGATTTGGATGTATTAAATAATTTAGTACAGTTTAGCACATTCTTCCTAAAAGTTATAGTATTAATTGTGATGGTGGTTAAACGATCACTAAAGCGTATGACACCTCCAGCATTTTTTTTTTCAGTAATATACTTGCATTTCATATAAATATATTATGAAATTTATTCTTCAAGAACAGACTATACTTCAAATTAAAAAAAAAAACATGAACATACATAATCCCTATTTTCTTTGAATATTCTGCCTTTCTAAAATTCAGGTGTAACATAAAAATTAATCAAAAACATTAAACACACTTAAGCCAGCCCTAGACTCACGCCGCGAGCACGCATGAAAACACGTGAACGCGGGTGTGGATTATCTTCGCGGCCATTCATGCTTTTGGCGCCTGTTGCCAGTCCGAAGTCGGTAAAATCGCATGTACGTCAAAGGATTCACGGCCGAGAAACGTGAACGCTTAAATGTAGCGTGTTCTACCCCCTGTTTGTTCGATCCTCCTGCATCCCTTTAAACTTCAAACACCAAGTTCCTTTTTTTATAGAATTTACTACTGTATTTACTATTTTCGCTTGTATAGATTCTAACTTGATTTTATATTTTCATTTATTTTTAACGCACCAATTACTTGGTTACCAACATGATCTTTGCATACTCCTATTTACGTGAATCACGTTTGTTGGCTTATACGGCCTTGAGCAAGGGAAACACAAATCCACGCCTGCACCCTTCACACCACAGCAACTGGCGTCTCTTCTTCTTCGGTTATAACATCGCCTAAAGAAACAGTCCTTATGCTTTTTAAGTACCTGGTTTCTTGTATTAATCCGTGAAGGTGATTTGTAAAAATCTTCCAAACCCCTATTTGTATTATATAGTGTTATGTGTGAGAATGTGTTGTAATTTTGCAATGTATTTTAAAATAAAATATTCTTTTAACTAGTAACATTAATTAGTTCCATTATCTGCCACCGGCTCGACTTCCTACATTACCAGCAGAGGTTAGACACTTAACAATTTCATACCCGCAGTAATAATCCTAAATCCAGAAGGAGTCAAAGTCGCGAATGCAGACAAAGCTGATAATAATAAAGAATCAACAAACAAACGAAAGCTGGTGATGAAGTTCGTGAGATAAAATAGTATGCTTACCGTAAATTTACCATTAAAAATAGGTCCTAGAATTAAACATCTCCAGAAGATAAATTATAGATAAATATAAAGTATTTATTCCCCCATAATTTATTTTCTCTATATCAACAAATTTTAACTAAGTAAACAAGAAAATGTTAAATTAGCAAACATATTGCATCATTGATATTCAAAGTTTTGAGAATAAAATGTGTTTCGTCATATAAGTGTCAGCCTCTACCAACGCTAAGTCAACAGATTAAAAAACAATATTTGCCTTGTAGCCTGGCATCAGTTTACTTTGTGATGTTACCCAGTGTTTCAATCTCCCAAGACAATCAGTATACGTATTTATTCATTTGTAAAGTTGTATTCACTGTGCGGAAATTGTACCTTGTATAAAACGACAATTTTTAAAGAATGGCGAAACGTCCGACATGAAATGCAGCCGTTCATAGTTTATTACCTAATTAAACGGAACATTGCCGATAGGCCACCCATGCTGAGTTTACATACAATGAAACCTCTGGAACGTTTTAATCCCAAAATGTACACAACAGCAAATCCCTCATTTTCCTTTGAAATGAATACGCTATTTACTCAGAGCTAAGTGAAGTGTATTCCTTTACAATTTAGCTGTATTCTGATATTATAATTGGACGATTACCTTTTGTTAGCGTTGATGTGCTAGCATCAGGTATGTATCTCTGTCACTATATGAATTAAGTTTCTTTTACTATGCATACTTCAAGCGCGTCCAGTTATTAAACTACGTCCGTAATGAAAATAATTTAATATTAATGGGAGTCAGAAAAAAAGAACAGATATTCACGCTTTAAGTAATCGCATCCTTTCTATTAAAATCATAAACCGAAATAATTCTTAATGAACCTGGCACTCGTATGTTCATATCTATACACATACACAGTGTCCATAAAAACAAGTTTGGTATACAAAAGTGATTATTCAATATTAATAATTCATGTGTTAAGTATTTTTATAACCACTATAAACTTTATAGGCACATCAACAATAATTAAGCAACTCATGTTGTTTTACTGATTTGTGAAATTTCATACCCCACATCTTCATTTACATACATATATGTATATGTACAATATGCACATATATTTGGAAAAGAATCCTTCTCACCTTTCACCTAAAAAATCAGTATCGAGTAAATAAAAGATGTTAAAAGTGACGTAAACAAACTTTTTAATGCATTTTATGTGACAAAACGAAAACTTTAAAAATCGAATATAAGTAAACGATAATATTCTTTCTTAGGAGAAACTAAGAAGGAATATGTTCTTTTGCAGATCGCGGGGATCGTTTGTAAGTCCCCCATTACGACATAATCTTCTTCTTGATTTCATGGCAAACAGAGTTGAACCTAGTTCTATACTCTTCCCATGTTGAAATTGGCTCTAATTCCGTCGATTACTTGTGGCGTTAATCAATGGTTACTGGATAATGAATTTAGTTTCCCACCAAAAGACCAAAGTATCGTTCGCATATAGAGCCAACTGGGTGTTAGGGCTATTGGGTATATCGCTTATGTATAGATTGTACAACAGGGGAGACAACACTGAACCTTGCGGGATTCCTGCTCTGATGTCTCTTGTCCTGGATTTCGAGCTTCTGGAATAAACGTGGAAGATCCTGTTTTACAGAAAGAACGATAGTATGGCTACCAATGACGATGAAATTTGAGAGCGAAGTAGCTTGTACGGCAGGCCCATGTGCCAGACTCTATCAAACGCTTTAGCGACGTCCAAAAATAGCGCCCCGGTGGTGCTTTGGCGATTGAAGGATTCCGTGATGTGGTCTGTGACCCTGTGCAGCTGATTGGTGGGACAATGGGCATGACGAAAACCGTGTTGCTTCGGCTGGATAAGGTTACAGTCTGTCGTTTCCAGTTCCAATGGATGATACGCTCAAACACCTTGCTGACACGAAAGCAGACTTATGGGACGGTAATTCTGCGGAAAGCTAGGGTTATCAATTCTCCTCCTAATCATAATTACTTTTCCGTGTTTCCAAGTTTCTGGAAAATGACGTAGCCGTAAAGCAGCACTAATAATGTTCAGAAGGGTCATGATTCCTTTATGGGTCCTGTTACGATATCATAGACATGTTTTGAAGTACCGTGATCGTATTTTTGGAGCATTTCGTTCGACCAATCCGCACGAGTGTTTCTTTGACCGATTGTCAAATTATGTGGAATCCAACGCGAACAAATTTTTTTGACGGCCAAATGACGATGCAATATTGAATGTACGCTGGCCCCACTTATACCCAAGGATACCCCAATCCCACGATATGTCACATGCCGATCTTGCAATATTAGTTCACGCACAGCATCAATGTTTTTCGGAACAATAACTGATTTTGAACGGCCTTCACGAAATTCGTCATGATTGAACTCGGCGTGCAACCGGTATACACTAGTTTTTGATGGTGCTTCATCGCTAAATGCCGAATTAAGTTGGTGAGATACTCCACATCGAAATCGTAAAAGAATATGACACGAAAATGTTTACGAGTTAATTTCATTATTTGGCCAAGATGATTTTTTGAAGCCGCTGTGAGTAACACAAATATCGCTTGTACGTCAAAAAGGCCGAAATTTACGATACAGGCATCAGTTGTCAAGTGGCAGCATCTGGAACGCCTATTCCCGAAATATAAAAGGCATCCCTCCTAGAATATTTATAAATCAACAAATTTAAAAATTCAAATTTATTGCTTAATCAGCAATTAGAATACAATAATTCACCTTTATTAAATTCACGCTTTGCAAGTGTTTGTTCTCTTTATCTGTTACTTTATTTAAATATTACCCACATTTTTAAGAATATTTTAAAGAGATAACTATGCGTATATTGATATTTGTAAGATTCGATATATTTTAATATCGACGTTGTTGGATTCTGGAAATTAGTTTATTGGTCTTGTCTGATGAAGCCACTGTGTTGGCGAAACAATTGTAACACTGCGTTGTAAGAAACAGTGAAGGAAATTTTTATCACTCTGTATTCACTGTGTATTCTTTCCGCTATCTTTCTCAGAAAATTCTAATGGCTCTATATCCACGTGAGTGCATAATTCGAAAATAAATTACTTTGATTTATTTGTACATGTGCTAAAGCCCACTGACTACGACTGACTATGAAAAATTGCGTACCCGTAATTAAGGATGAGAGCGTATAGTGTCAAATACAAGCCCCTACCATGGATAACCAACCACAACACAAAATAGAGTCTTTCAGTAACTATCACGGACGTAAAGAATCCGTAGATTTAAGATTCGTAAATGGTCACGGCATTTGCACGTTCCATTATAGAAAACACCACCTCACAGTAACACCCGTCAGGAAGATATATATTACGCGTAGGTTGAAATTTTTGTGTTAAATCCACCATCGATCCAGCGCCGGGATGTGAAATTCATTAATTTACGGATAAATCATTCAGTTGTACGATTTAATTATTTTTGTGATTTTGTTGAACATCTTCGGAAATTGCGACGTCTTCTATCGATGTCTATTTAGTGTGGAAGCGTCCGATCCATAACTAATACCGTGATTTTCGTTTATGAAATGGCCGTGAAGACTGGTTTCCCCAGAAAAAAAATGAACAGGTCTCCTTATGTTTAATTTCGGATTACGTAACATGACCATCGATTTGGGACGTGATGAAATATTACTTTAGATTTAATAACGGTACTTAAACAGAATGGTGTTTTGGATAGAATAATAACAAAGTTTTGGTTAAGAAAAAAAGTATTACCGGGAGGAGAACATTACTTAATATTAATGAAACTATTAAAGGAATAGTAATGCCTACTGTGGCTAACGTTCGTATTACTGGCAAACTTAATGCAAACCAAAGACCTGCAATAAGCCATTCCAACTCAGATCATTACTGTGGGTATATTACAAGACAGTTTGGTTAATTCAATGAAGATCATTAAATACGAAACAAAAACTGACTTCAAAGACTGCTAAATAATTTAATATTCGAATATGTAATATTCGAATATAAATTATAATCTAATTAATGGGGAACTTATTACTTCTTTTCAACTTTTACAATCAAGCTACATATTTTCTGGAATTACACACACTGTTTAACTGGCCTCACCCAATGAAAAACGTATCTTCCAAACTAAGTTGCCGAGATTATTTAATCATTCCAGTGGTAAAAGTATGTTGATTTAATTCTATTTCTTGTCTCCATGATTCCAAAAAATAAAAGAATAGGTAAGATCTTGCTGTTATTAATATGTAGTTTTGTGAATGTTCATTTTCTTGATGAAAAAGTATACCATGTATTTTTAGTAAAAAGTTTGGTAGTGCTAAAACCTTTGTAAAATTCTACTGTTTTTGAAAGTTTTTGGTTACTCACAAAGATATAAAAAAGGCAAGCAAGCAGTGTTACCAGTGACTCTTGTTTTGGTCTTTCTTAGTACTTTTGATGGATAGGAATCCTTCGTGGTACTTTCGTACCACGAAGGATTCCTATCCATTTAGTGCATTTCTCATGGTTATATAAAAGAATGTCCATATAATGATCAATAAGCAGTTGAAAACTGAATAGAAAACAAACGTGACAAAGTACTCCACACGATTTTTGGTTGTCGCAATTTAAACTTTCCCGCGATGCATTAGTTATCTGATAGCCAAGGGTGCGTTCAGATACTTTCCCCGGGTTACCAGTTGACATCAGTTTGCCGTATACAACAACTTATGATTGGGCAGGTGGCATCTACTCACGCCAAATTCATGTCATGAGGCAACCCGGAGAAGCTATCTCAACGCACCCAACTTCATGACGTAGGCTTACTACCAAATCCTTCTGTGACAGAAGTTCACCAACTAATCACGTATACATAAGGTTTGCTGGTTGATTTTTCACTGTATTCTACCTTTATTTTAAAAAAAAGTTTCAATAATCGCACTAGAACGTTTTGATAGTAGGCCGACGATGTGATAGAACTGGGTATGTAGAGCCACAGTAAAACTTCTTGTTACGGGAATGACGGCCATGCTAACGTTCATTTTATGACAGTGGGTGTTACTAAAAGTGCGTTTTGATTCTTTTTACTACTTGTTCATGCTGGTCTTTCTAGACTTTCTTTAAATCTGCTGGCAACACCGGGGGCAAGGGCGTGTGAAAGTAATATTGTGACGTTTTGAAGCTTTACAAAAAGTAAGTAGGAAAATGCGGATATGCAGCAAAATTGACTCTAGAAAAGCTAGTTTCTGCAGCTTTCAAAATATTGTTTATTTACATTACTACGAGGTGTGTAAATTAAGTAATGTAATACGCGTTCAGTGCAAGTTTGAACTCGATCAAGTCATTTGATTGTCCGTTGTCATTCCTTCCGTGAAACCGGTTTTTGTAGTGCGTTCTACAAATGAAAGGCATTAATTTCGAGCAACGGTGTGCTATTAGGTTTTGCTTCAGACTTGGGCAAAAGTGCAACCGAAACTTTTGCAAAACTTGCAAAACAGCAGGCCTACGGAGCCAGTGTTTTGTCAAAAGCCCAGGTTTTTCGGTGGTTAGGAGAGGCATTTTCAGAAGGAAGAGAGACGATGGGAGATGAGCCACGCAGCGGAAGGCTTTCAAATGCGAAAACCGATGGCAATGTCGTCAAAATCCGCGATTTTGTGAGTTCAGTTCCTCGGTTGTTAGGTATTCAAGTATGACCCGGAAACAAGACGCCAGAGCATGGAATGGAACACTTCAGGCAGCAAGAATGAGCAAATCAAAGATCAAGGGCATGCTGATTTGTTTCTTTGATATCGTTCGTGATAGAGTTCGTGCCTTAAGGTCAGACAGTTAATCAACATTTTTACCGAGAGGTTCTCGAAAGACTCCGAAAAAGAGTCATGCGTGCGAGACCAAAGATCAAGAACGATTGGATCCTGCATCATGACAATGCGCCTTATCACACAGCAATTTCCATAAACGGTTTTTTGGCCACTAAAAATATTTCTGTGGCTCCTCAGCCTCCTTATTCCTGACTTGACTTTTTCCTCTTTGTGACTTTTTCCTCTTCCCAAGATTGAAAATTCATCTGAAGGGATATCATTTTAGGAACTTGAAAACATTCAAACGGCTGTAACCGACCAGCTAAAAGCGATTCCAAAGTCCGAGTTCCAGCACTGCTATGGAGAATGGAAGAACCGTCTCCAACACTGTGTGGCTTCGCGAGGGAGTTATTTTGAGTGTGACGACGTTCAATGGTAATTATATTCAAATAAAAATATTTAAAAATATCAGTCTCATTACTTAATTTTCACACCTATGTATGTCCCTAATGAAAATAAATGCCAAACCATAATGCTTGTGATTCCTCATGGCTACTAATGATACCGGATAGCAACTATTCCTTCGTTCCCAGAGGCTTCGTCGTATTCCAGGTTACACGCCAACTTGGCAACAATAATAACAGTAATAAAATAGCATGATGGACTACTTGGTACTGGCGTGTACAAAATTATGTTAAAAAAGTGTTTTACTTAGATGGGATAATATTTAAGAAGAAATCGTGTTGTTTCAACTTTAATTCAAACAACATATTCGTATAACTTAATATATTTACGAAGTAGGTACATATTTATTTTTAAGAACACAAATTAACCTTTCCAGAAAGTATTGCCAAAATGCGGTCACTAATATCAATTACTTCTTATATGTATAATTCACCTCAACCACCACATAAAACTTGTGGTTTGTAACATATACATGACTAATAATATTGAGTATAAACTTCTACATAACGTTCCTGTCCAATCAATATCGCCGCTGTAGGCGGCATTTCCATAAACATAATAAAACCATCAAAAGTTCAAAACGAATTTTATTGATTTCTTCATAAAATCGTGTGCTCATTCCTAGAATGAAACTGATTCCTGGTATTCTATTTTGATTACATCATTCTCCTGGATTTATTGAATTCTCGTTCGATATACATACATATGTATATACGAGGGATGCCCGGTTACTAAGGTACATTTGTAAATTATAGACAGAGGACTTTATTTAGAGAAATCAAACATACACTAAGTAAAAACGTGAACTGCTACTTTTCAACATAACCGCCGCCAATGTTCAGGGACTTATCCCAGCGAGACACAAGCTTCTGTAAACCCTCTTTGTAAAAGGTGCGATCCAAATTTATAAAATACTGCCGTACTCCCTCTTGAACTTCGTCGTCGTTTTCAAACCTTTTACCCGACAAATGAGCTTTCAACGACCCAAACAAATGACAATCAGAAGGAGCCAGGTCTGGATTCCCACCCGTTTTCGCTGTTGATGGCTCTTTCGCACACCTTGGGGATCATCATTTTGAACTGTTTACACCAAACACTAACTTGTTTTCGACTCAAAACGCCTTCTCCGTAAGTCTTCAGTATTTCTTTATGAATTTCGGTAGGTATTTCATTATTTGCATGCAAAAAACGAATGACCGCTCGCACTTCAAACTTAGAATATGTTTCGATCGGAACTGACATTGTGCGGTTGTCACTGCACACGTTGTACTGAACCTAAAGCAATGACAATAGGTACCTATGCAGTGCTTATGCACATCTAAAATGCGTGCAAACGTACCTTAGTAACCGGACATCCCTCGTACGTATTAGGTACAATGTGAATGCTTAAATTACAAGATATAAAACTTTCAGTAGTGTAGAGACGATTTAACGATTTGGTACTAATTGTAGTTAGTAGCTAATGGTATGCATTTAATTAAAATTTAGTGCTACTTCAGGTAGAATATGCCCCAACTGTTCATTTTTTAAAGAGATATGGTCAATTGTTTCTGTAATGTAACAAATGATGTTAATGGATTCCATTGTCATCGTGTTACATAATGCATAAAGCTAAAGGAAATCCAACAGTAATTCGCTTTACAACTTAATGATAGCAAGGCAAATAAAGTAAAATAAGAAGATTAATACGAATTAAATAAAGTAGGTTTCACATTTCAGGCAACAGCACGTGAGGTTTTTAATTGGTTATACTAAATGAAAAGTACTGGTTTTTATAATGTAAAAGACAACTCAGAGGTACAGGTATGTATGTGTTCATGCAAATGAGCACCAGCTAGCGTACAGCGTATGTACACTATTAATATACACAATGTCATATATTGCGTCAGGCTGTTTATATTTAAGGGTACAGTTATTAAAATAACAAGCAAAAAATCAACGACAAGATGTCAAACTATGTTGGCAAATGGAGTAGGAGTGAAACACCGGCTGCTTACGTAAATACACACATGCCATAATACAAACGATTTCATATTTGTTAAATTATGCAAATACCTGGTGGAAAGTAATTGGCTTACTTCATTGCTTTGCATGAGGATATAAGTTCGTGGTAAGGCAATACACTTCATTAGGCCTAAGATTTTGTAAAGTAAAAACTGATTGTTAATAATGAATGATGCAATTTTTAATCGCATTTTGATCGGTATCTAAATATTTAGTTTTACTTTTCTTCTTTAGAAAGTGGGTGTATATCTAATGAATTTTGCTTTTAATATTATTATCAACACAAAAATCATGCTTGGTAATTAATTTCTTAGTAGCACATAATTTTTGTCAGTCAACAGGGAGTAGTTATTAACTATTTCTCTTAACGGAAGAAATAAACTGTTTGCCAGCATCAAAGTAAAAGGTTTTTATGTAGGAATAATGTACTCATCTTCCGCAATCTATAGTTTCAAAAGTACCTACTCTCCAGATGTTAATGCCGGGTCATTGGCCGGAGATTTAGATAGAAACACCGTAGGAAAATAAAACTTTTACGAGCTCTCTATCCGTAGTAAATAAGACAATACTATACAGATCAATACAATTAAGAACGCTTCGACGTACGTAAAATTTGATGCGTTACTTATGCGAGGGCAATAAAACCCTATAGGAAATTAAGTACTTCCACAACAGACATTGATTAAATGCAAAATATCTGTACATATGTATGCACACCTCTTCATACAGATTGGGATACACTACAGATCAGAGCTTTATTTGATTATGCACGTATTATTTATTGTAATATATGGTCAAGTATACAACATGCAGATCATAACTATAAATTCTTAGCATTCTCGTAGACGCATACGTTCATACAGTTGCTCACGAAAGTATCCGGCCACCATGCAGTTTATCAAAACGGACAGAATATTTTAAAATGTAATAAGAAAGGTAATAAAGACACGTTAGAGTGGTGGACAGTATCTTCTATACTGGTTAGAATTCGAAGATCAAATTTGTTGGGAATGTAGCCAGTTCAATCAAAACACAACTTTGTTGTTTCACTCGAGGTTTTGGTTATTATTTAAACCTTCTTCAGGAGTACAAACTACAAAATATGCTTTTGATGATAGGACAAGAGATAAAAAAAATATGCTGAACTATTACTTACATGTCGTGACTTAAATTGTTATTTAATATGTTAAAATATGGACAATATATTTACGTTGACACATTAAAATGTAGAATAGTATAACACAATATCACATTACACCAGACAAACATATTTAAAAGCGACTATTACGGAGAATTCTATAATATTCATTTATAAACGTAACATCGCTGATGTAGTCACAGCAGAAATCGCCATATTAATATGTTTTAGAAAACGGGAATCACTAGCAATACGTGATCCATACTAACCTCTCAAAGATTTTCTTTCATTGAGCAATTGTCTTACAAAGTGAGACAGATTTTCGCGGACGAACCGGCAGTCAAACTGGCGTTTTATAATCCTCTGTCAACATGCGCTTGTTTTAGTAAGGTAAAAGATAAAACTCATAAAATAACAGTAATATATTTTATATATAAAGTAATATATAAAATTCCTTGGGCATCATGTGAGAAAGTATACATCGGTACTACCAAATAATGGTTATGTAGTAGAATGTCCCAACATAAATGGGATTGTAACTTGTTCACCACGGACACTGCGTCTCCTTTGACGATGTCAGCATACTAGATACGCAATCTTGCTATCACAAGAGGATGTTCCTTGAAATGTATCATATTAAGACCAGGCAGGACTGTTTAAATTTTCGTACTGACATGGAGGGTCTAAGTGAGATCTACAGTTATTTATTAACAATTAATAACCTCCAAAATATTGGTGGGACATCTACAAGGGCACCAACTCAATAACAACAGCATTGGTTGCCACATGTGAATCTCTTCCATTACATAGCTGCTTTCATCTTTATAAAATAAGTCAGAAATATTACATCAACTTTTAAAATTACTCCCTAATTGTTACATATAAATACTTCATTTAAAAGATATTATTAAGTATATTATAGGTTATTTTTTATTAGTATTTACATATCTCAGATTGATTAATAATGTCCACCTGTATATATTAATTTTGATTGAACACTCCCAACAAATTTGATCTTCGAGCAAGAAGAAACAACCAATATTCATATTAGTTATTAATACTCTCTAAATCTAACAAAGTTTTAAATTGAAAATAATAAAAATGGCCAAAAATATAACATAAAATACGCATTCTAGCAAGCACACAGAAGTATTCGACCACTAACTATAACGATCAAAATAGTAACATAAACACTTTTCAGATAGGAAATTAATATTTAGTGGGATAACCCCTGGAGTTTATAATGGCTCTCATCCTGTTGGGCATTGATTTGACCAACACTGCGGCTTATCGCTTCCCATTCTTCCAACAGGTGTTGTTTTAGCGTTATTAGAAATCTGTTTTTTGCTAAGACTAGTTTTTAATATTGCCGACAAATGTTCGATCGGGTTGACGTTAGGCGACTGAGGAGGAGTTTTTAGTTGATGTCTGGCATTATATAGGAGCCATTGCTTAGTTTTTTGACCGTAGCGATTCGGATCATTGTCCTATTGAAAGATGAAGTTATCTCCTACCCTTAATTTTTCCGCACTGGATTTTAAATTTCTTTTCAATATATTAATGTAATGAATGTGATCCATTTTGCCATCAATAAACTCTAATTTTCCAACACCAGCAGAAACAATTAGCTGTCTCTCTGCCAGATTTCTTTCCCGAATTTTCGGTATGATATTCCCGTAATAGACTTATAAAGAGTAACAGAACTTACACCAGTAACGTAAATCGAAAGACTAATGAAATTGTGTGTCTCCACGCCGACTGGAGTGATTCCCCGGGTGTTTTATTGGGGTAATTCCCTACTGGCCGGATACTTCTGTGTGGTTGCTATAATGCGTATTTTATGTTATATTTTTTGTTACTGCAGTTTTCATTATTTTGAATTTAAAACTTTATTAGACTTAAAGAGTATTTATAAATGAATGTAGTATGCACATTAGTTGTTTCCTATTACCTTATAATTTGGAAATATTCTCTCCGTTTTAATAAACTGCGTGGTAGCCGGATACTTTCGTGAGCAAGTGTATGTAATGTGCCGTGCTCCGGCAGTTGTCAGTTCTATATTTCAATTGTACATATCTAGATATGTAAAAATGTGACGGAGAATCTTTTGTTCTTGAGACAAGTATATACCCTTGGAATCATGGCTTGCTAAAAGTAATTCTAGATGACGATTAGATTACCGATTAGTTGAATAACGATCACAATGGACAAAGAATGCCACGACTGGGTGAATTTCGTGATTCAAAAGAGCAGTTCAGATTTGGTTCCTTGAATGATTTATGATGTGAATATGCATCATTGTTTATTATGAAGCACCGTTATAGTATATACATAATTGTACAATACGAATTGCGACATTTTTAAATTGAGGTTACTGCAAATGTGCCCTCGGATTGTAGTGAAAAGGTAAAAATTATAATAGAAATTCGTTTTGACAAAAATGAACTTTTACTATTAAATGGATTTAATGGCATAGAAAAAAAACACATATTCTTTTCCTAATTCCTATTCAAAAACTCGAAAAACATATGCAAGCATTACTTTGCATATTGTAAGTCTAATAGTCAGTCACCCTTTGATCTTCACGCCATTTATACACCTCAATAAATGTGCGCTCATCTAATAACATCAATGATGTAAGTATCTGTACGTGCTACCAAATACAAAAACGTAATGAATGAAAGCAAGGAGTTTCTAATGACGTCATCTTAACACTATTAACCCCGTATAAAAGTCCACTTTTGCCAGCTTCTGTACTATTCAAGCTATGTATTTTAACTAAAAATAATGTATATATCATTTTAAAATCTGAATCGTTCAATACCACACTGGGAACGAAGTTATTGAACTCTGAATTTCAAAATCTCACCGACGTTATTAAAAAAAGTCCATCAATTTCTCAGTTTATGTGCCATTTTCAGCATATTAAAGTACTTACGCTTGCCAGGAAGTATATAGCATGTAATGCCCATTTATAAGTAAAATACGTGTATTCATTGTGCACCAAGTATTAATGGTAAAATTCATCCATAAAATTTAAGATTCGTTTTTAACGCATGACATTAATGATCATTTTAATTGATTTCGTAATGTATACACTAAATAACCATGAATTTGTTGTATAAATGCAGTTTATGTTATAGAATAATTGTGGTTAACAGCTATAAACGAAGATAATTATTAATTGTTTTTTGTAATCATATAGCAATATTGCGTGTCATGTTAAGCATGCTTTATTCACTTTACTATCTGAACATATAAATTTTCTTTTGTGAAACGCTTATTTGTCAATCATAGAGAAACTTCCCTTCACATCACATCTAGTAATAGGTGTATACTGAAAATAAGGTGTCAAACTATGATATTTGTTATCTACATTATTATATTCAAAGGTGTGATTGCAGAATCGTTTTAATGTATGTAGATAAGTATGAAGTGAGTACAAACACTGATATTCTTACTTAACTTAGTGCCGAAATCGTCAGGTGTATTACTACACTTAGTTAAAATATCATTTAGCCCTTTCTAATTTTATAGTTTTGGTTTCGAAATATCCTATTTTATTATGTGGGTCTTGAAAAAGTTTACTAGTAACATCTAAATTATTTCATAAGGTTAGGTCCTGCAATACGGTTTTACTTTTGGATAAACTTTCAGCATCCTCATCTAAGCTATTTATAACAGTCGCAATTTTGTCCATATTTTGTGAATAAAATGAACATGCTTCTAACCATGCATCCCTTTTAGTTACAACTGGTGATGGGGGCAGGGCAAGTGACGCGATATGAAGCCTAGTAATAATATTCACAGGTAGCAATTCTATAATTACATTAATGATATCCAGGACTATATAATATATTTTATTAATGGACGAATGTTGAAACAATGAATATAATACAGCAACGAAATCAGCCGTGACCACTATTATCCTGTAGCTTAGTTTTTATAATAACGCAGTGCTTCTAATATAGCGATTGCTTCTGCTGCGAATATTGACCTACCCGCACCCAGTTTGAAAAATTTTTTGAACCTCAATATTTACGATATAAAAGGAATATCCACGCCAAAAATTATTAAGTCTTGCAGGTGCTGATTTAAAATATAATGGCGAAGCTGTATATCATGTTCCTCTTGTCCAATATATGGTGTTCTCTTTTCATAATTCTGTAAGAACGTGTATCTTATTCTGCCGTATACGTCACGCAAAGCGCGCGACTTTTTTTCTCCGCCAATTCGGTGCAGTTGGATCTAAAATCGTTAAGGTTGCAAATCTCCAAGAATAAATGCCATATCGATTGTTTTCAATTCACCTTTATTTAACTTATTTAACTTCCAAAAGTTGTCGTCCTAAAAACAAAAGAGGTCCATTTGCTTCAATTTTCAATGCACCGATTGGCGATAAACTGCTATCGCCCATACATATTCGAACGGCTTTACTCTGTATACTGTTGTTTTTGTTTTACAGCTTCGTTTAGATGTAATGGTCTATTTCGCTATAATACAAGAAAATAGTTTTTAGTCAGATTTTTGTTCATTTTCGCAAAATCAATAGGAACCGTTAGATATCAGTTGCCTATACATACGAGTATACAAGGGTGCCCATTTTCTATCCCTGTATATGGGTAACTTTCTTAATGTTAACGATACAGAATCGGTTAAATGGGCAAAGTTGCTCATAAAACCGAGCAATAGTTGATGCTAGTGCCACATTTGTGTGCAAGGTTTGTGAGAAAAATTGAAAACTTCAACGTCAAATATGTTCAGAACTCCCAAAAGATAAAATAATGGTGAAAACTGTTTCTAGTACAGTTCTTTTATGTAAAATCTAATAATGTGTAGGTATGGAAATAGAAATTTCAAATTTGCCGCGGATTACGGCGAGCATGAGGGTGAAGTTGGCGGCATAGAGAG
>JARFOC010000533.1:49975-64122 GCA_031763485.1 Osmoderma eremita
TTTTGTTCCTGCGAAAGGTTTTTTGGAACCATTTTCGACCAGATCTTTCTCATTCCCAATTCATTGGTCAAAACTTGATGAACGGTGGTGTGAGACAAATTGAACTGTTCCACGATCATTCTGACCGTCAAACGACGATCTGATCGCACAAGATCGCGGATTTTGTCGACATTGCCATCGGTTTTTGCAGTTGAAGGCCCTCCTGTGCGTGGCTCATCTCCCATCGACTCTCTTCCTTCTGAAAATGCCTTAAAGCATAGAAAAACCTGCGCTTTTGACAAAACTCTGTCTCCGTAGTCCTGTTGAAGTTTTGCAAAAGTTTCTGTTGCACTTTGCCCAAGTCCGAAGCAAAACCAGATAGCACACCGTTGCTCGAAATTAATATCTTTTATTTGTAGAACGCACTACGAAAACCGGGTTCAAGGAAAAAACGACAACGGACAACCAAATGACTTGATCTAGTTCAAACTTGCACGGGACGCGTATTATAATGTCCACTTGTCGCCCCTCCATGTCCCGTGCTTCCCGTGTTGTCATATCAAACGCTACGTTGTCAGTCTCATTACTTAATTTACACATCTCATATAGAAACTACCTTCCACTTATCTCAGGATCAACAGAGGATGTACTACCGCAGTATCGACTTTTTTGATATACAATCTTCTAAGGTATAATTGCCCAAGAAGGTAATAAACGGTCTGAAAGTGGCTTACACCGTCAGTAGTTCCGGTTTTGTCGGAGATAGCTGCTTAATGTGAGACAACTAAAGCAACTATTCCAGTTCTACTATTCTTTTGTATAGATATCAGCCTGTACTTCCAGGGCTCAAATCAAGGAAGTGCTTCTTAACCAGTTGCACCTGTCAGTCGGGACTACATGAAAGGCATTCAACAGCCTGTGTATATACTACAAGTTCAACACAGCATCAATTACCCTCAATTCATCGCAACACATTACATGGCTTGACAATTCATCGCGATGAGAATTTATCGCCACGACAGTTTGTCACGCCCGCATTTGATCGCGACTAAAATTATTTACCGTACGCATAATATGAATACTTCAAGGCTATACTAATTTTTGGGAATTTATTATAATAATACAAAGTAAATGGTACAAAAATAGAGCGCGTATTTTCAGCGTTAGGTGCACAGGTTGTTATTCTTTGTCATAGTAGCATTCACAATGGAGAAAGCCCATCGCAGTTCTTATGGAGACATGGGAGATTTTTATCGTGTTCGTACTAAAACTGGAGAATTTAGTCATGTAAATTACTAAATAAAATAATCAAATCTGCCATCATGTTTTCGTTCTATTCCAAATGGTGACGTGCTACAACTTACCACCGCTTAGGCATCTAAATAAAATTCTCCAGGTTTTTATTATGATGTAAGGAACAATAATTTTAAATAAGTAAATTGTAGTTGCTCTTGTTGTGAACGCAACATTACTAAGTAAATTTGCTTTTCTTAGAATAAAATTTGCTAAACTGGTCCGAAGGTTTCCACATCCATTTGATATTGTAACTGTTTGATTACACTTTCCTTTGATAAAGTAAGGTGGCCATCTGCATCGGTTTCACTGTATATGCAAATGTACAATACATTAATTACAAAAATTTTTAAATAAGAAAATTGCGGTTGTTGTTATGAATGTAACATTACTAAATCTACTAAACCGGTCCTGGACTTTCCGCACTCATTTAATGCTCGAACGTGTGCACTGTTTACGGCTACGGTGTCGTGCGCAAAGCGTCGCGGCGCGTTTCCACCACTCTGTCGACGAAACTCTCTTTCCACTTCACTCCTATCTCGCGTTCTCGCCATCTCTTTCACACCCACGGAGGCCACATATGCCGGTCGCGTTCGCAAAATTCGAATAGTGATCGCTCCATAAAGGGACCCGGCTGCCGTTCTCTGAGTAATATTACTAAATCAATCCTTGTAGTAGACCTGGTTTATTTTTACATTTGTGTAACGTTAGATTTTGCAAATATTTGTTGTTTTTTGCCTGCATTCAATTGTCTCTGATGCTTTCTTAGGCTGCCGCTGCTACTGTTTAGGTATCCCAGGCGTTCAACTGAGCGAAAACTTGTTTGATTCGACCACTTGTTGGATTTAATCAACAGGTGGTTGGTTTGAAAGTTTCGGAATGAAGCTTTGTTTACTTTTTTCCACACCGGAATATTTTTAAGTTGTTGCGGATTGTGCAAGTTTTACCACATGTCACATATATTCCATGTTCAAAATAAATTTTCTCAAGGATTTATTGCGAAGTTGTGGGAAAACAGATATCTATTGTATTATGCGTCAACACTAATACTTATTGGCAAGGTATGGTACGATGCCTGACATATAATTAGTAAGAAACTAGTTCGATATCAACAAATATCTTATCAATTAATTATGTTGATTGAAAATCTAAGAACCCCGGTGATTTTAGCATCTTTACGTGCTATTTTCTTCGCGATTTCGTTGCGAACACGACACGTTTTTATAGGTATCAATAAATTTTCGACCATAGCTCCAGAAGTCGTGACGTGTTCAATATTTCTTTTAAACAGCACCGCCCCCGTAATGTCTCCTAAAATAAACACTTTTTACTATGGATCCCTTGATACGACGTTTATAGCCAAGTGAATAATTATTTAGTCTTGTGATTTGTGGTTTTAAAATTTATGTTAGTTTTTTTTTTGTGGGATTACATTTCGAGATCTTATATCCAGTGTTCAAAAACACCACGGCAATTATGGATTGTAAAACTGTATTAGGTCCCTACCATATACTTATAAAAATCAGAAATAATAGAATTTGGCATAATTTAAATATAAGCTAAATCGACAGATATTTATTATTGAATTATTTTACAATAAATTGTATAAATATATATTTAGTGGAGTATTTTTTCCCAGTCAAAACCCAAAGTGGTATTAATCCATAAATTATTGTAGAGGAGAATTCCGACAAAGCATGTAACGACTTATTTTTTCCGATCGTATGATTTAACTTCTTTAGACTACTTTATGTTTCCATAATAAGTGTGTTAAGTCGATTTATCACAGCCAAATAATTGAAAACTAGCTCTCGGATCACTATGGACAAGAGGTTTGTTTTGATATGGAGGTATTCACAAAACACAGTTATAATAATAAAAATAAATCCGAGATTGTTTACAACCGCTGGACTATAGCAATATAGTCAATGAGGAACATACAAATAAGTGCACATATTATCCACTTACGGTTTTGGATAAAATTTACAAACAGGTATGTCTTGAAGAAATAAATAGGATAATGAGCAAGCCAACACAAACACCTTGGTTAACAATGAAATATGGAATAAACGTCACCTATATGAAGAACTGTGACATGGAAGAATTACGAGAGACTTTCACCAAGTGTTATATTTTGCATTTGCATGTAAATTTGTAATCGAAGTGGGACTACTTTAAAAATTATAGAATAAAATTCATATTTCCTTAACAATTTATATTTGCAAGAAGTTCTCGAACAGGTCAATTTTTGTATATTATTTGGCACCTTTTTCACTTAAAATGAACACCTTGCCCAATCCCTGACGAAGTAATGACCTCATAATCAATTTGCTTAAATGGCATCAAGAATAAAAAGTCCATTGTCTTCTGAAATCAGCTGTACCCCGCAATAGGGGCCTAGGGTAAATTGTTTGTATGCTCAAGGACCCTAAAATTCCAAAATGACAATTGATGTAGAAGAAAGATATCAACTGACAAACTTACTATTCATCAAAATAGATGTTCAAATTGTCATCTATTCACTTCTTGGCAAAAATAAAGATCGTTATTAAATTCTTGTGGTACATTGGCTCTAGTGGCCTGGATAATTTGTCGACATTCCAGAGTTATGCGCTCGATGAAGACAAATCCTTGTGTTTTTGATCGAATAAGGAAATCCCTTGTACTTAAAATCCACCACCTAGCGAATTTGGGTGGATCGGGCGTTGTTTAGAGCGTTGGTAGTAGAATCTTGAATAAACCACCAATTTATCTCTGGTTGTACTTGAGTTTACCATTACTACCGAAAGAACAATGCCACAATGCTGATGGGTGACGTCACGTATAGGTATGTGTTTGTAAATGTATCGGTCGCTTCTTTTAATTTACATTTTCGTCTGAAGTATTAGTTTTATTTGTTATTATTTTGGAGGGCTTCCGGTCAGAAGAGGATGCTAGCCATCAACTGAGCCATTCGTCGCACCCCATGAAAAAACGAAATTCCAAAGCACAAACCACCGATTATTTTTCATATTTCAAAACTGCATTTTGTTTGAACATGTTTGTAATACTTTCAGTTTTCTCATTTTATTTACTTTATGTTAATATTCATTTAGTTCAATTAGTATAGCAAGTTTCGGTAAGTGCCTTTAGATACAAAATACATATACATACATTTGGTATTTTTCCAGATTTAAGAATAGATTTATTTTCGTCAATTGTCTATTGTAAGAAGTTTTACTTTCACCAACCAATCATTGACTTTTCCACAGTAATTTTTAAGTGTTTCTTTGCATAGTGATATCTTTCTTTACAAGTTGTATGCTATTTTAATGCTTCGGGGATAAAGGATAATGCAGAATCGTTATTAGAATCCTCGTTCGGTTTATCGGATATCAAAGATATTTGAAATGTGGTTTAAATACTTCTCCGGTGATCGTCATGACAGTTTTCTAGTTCGGTTTTCTCTATTTCAAATAATAAATCTGTAGTAGAACCTTTTGCAAATCAATAGTTTTGATTCAGTGCTCAGGTAACTGAAAGGAAATGAAAATAGTGAGAGACTCTTTGTATTCTGTATATGAAGTTGACTTTTCAGAAACTTCAACTCTCTTTTACTTTCCGAAATTACTCTAGCAACATTTTCTTTTTCAATTATGTCCAGATGTCGACTTGGGTGAAACTTGATTTTATTTGATAAATAAGTTAGACAGCTAGGAAATTGACTTGGTACAGCATGTCGCTTAAGCTTTGGACTTTTTAAACTTACATTTAGAGTGTATAATTAACATTATATTTATTTATATTTATTTATTTACCACGACATGGCGGTAATCGTAAAACTACGACCACTTTTGTTACCATTTCGTCAATGACATATGTATTGGATTATCGACAACAATTGCCCTTGAAAGAAGCCACTCAATTAGTGCGTCTTTTTTCCATGATGCATTAGGTAATTTTTGAGCCTTAACTGGGTGACGAACTTTTGTCACTCTTTGAACACCGTTTATTTTCATAGTCGCCAGTTTTCTTTGATTCAAATAACAGGAGACCATTTTCAACAAACCTCTCTTCACTACTAATATGCAAAACAATGAATCGATTTCCTTTTCCAGATGGTTGTTTTAAACCAGTTGTAGTTCTTTCAATAAATGCTTGCCTTGCATCAACTACCGTTGTATCTTTCCAAACTTTTTGTTTTGTGTTGCCGTTCTTTTAATATAGAGTTTCGACTTCTTTTTTCTGATTAAAACCCAATTGCTTTAAAATTATCCACAATATTGTTCGCTTGAATTCAGGCAGTGTCATCTTTGTTAACAACCTACAAAAGATTTGTAAGTTGGTTTGGATGTAAAATAAATATTATATTTACACTTGATATTTGTGTACAGGTAGGCAATTCATTTTGCAGAAAGAAAGAATGTACATACGGATACGGTTTTATGATGGTCTCGGTAATGGGTTATGATCTCGGTCCAATATTCTTCTTCAGCCATATCAAAACCCTAAATACCCTGTAATAATTCTGATTAAACACCTGTTTGCACTTTCAATAGATAAAACATACCTCAAATTATCAACTACTGCAATAATCGAGTTCTGATAAGAACTATTTCGGAGAAAATATTTAAAATGTAGTAAATCGGAAAACAATTTGAGAACAATTTGATAGAAAATAGAAAACGAAAGCAGCGGAATCAGAGTGGAGTACAATAAACATAGAAAACGCAGTTATCAGTGATATTTTATGTTATCCAACATAAAGTCATTGGGCATGTACGAAAATCTATCGCGGATTTCAGCAAACAGTAGCAGAAATATTTTCTCCTATCTTTTCCATCGCTGTTTTCTTAAAATGAATGGACTGTAGTTGTTAAAGTGAAAACCTCTCTCGCAACTTTTAGAATTGTAGATGAATGTCCTCCATTAAAAGTATTTGTATTTCAATTGGTATATAATTATGTCTAATGACTAATTTGCTTTTGTATACGACCATTGTGCTATACAAATACAACACTAAACGATAACACATGTTGAAAACGAAAGAATCACCGAAAGAACAACCAATGCGAGAGCGTTGATATTTGATACATTCTGTTGAGTGCTTCTCTACTATGATCAAAGACGTACAAATCTAAAATATTTACATCTGTTCCTAGCTGGGCGCTTGTTTTTACTTGCATGCATTTGCCGATTCCCGTACGTACAATTGACCCGTATTTTCTCTCGAATAACATTTTGTGCCAAAATCCGCTAAACCACGCGCTTATTTTTTTCCAGGCTTCCATCAGATAATTATTAATGTATGTAATGTATTTTGGCCGCGTTTCTGTTGTGTCTGCGTTTCATTAGGGAGGTCTAAATTAAATTTCACGCTTTTCGCTTCTATTTTGAATACATATTGAGGTAATGTGGTGTGTGTACACCTGCACAAATTGTTGTATTTACCATGACGTCAAATCTATTATTAGAAACCATGACCCCATTATTCTTCTTAATCGTTTCGGAAGAGGTAAAAATTTAATTTTGAAGAAAGTTTAATCAAATGTAGGCAATAATAATGTAAAATCTTTTTGTTTCTATTAATTGAACAACAATCAGAATTTATTTTATTTGTTATTCAGATGAGTGGGAGATGTAAAATGTTGCGTGATATTTTTGGTGGCCTGAGGACACTTCTCCAGTACTGTTGGGCTTCGGTGGACTTGATGTAACATTTTATTGGTGACATACCATGGAGCATTGTGCGAAGAATCTAAGACTGAGCTCGCTGTATAATTTACTGGTGCAACCCCACAATTTGATTTCATAAGTCTGGATGGGGAATGATAACTTTTTTAAAATTTTGTTTTCTATACACATTAGTGACTCTGCAAAGTATCCAATATGACTCTCCAGTTTTCAGGTCTATCTGTTTGTCCTCTCTCAAAATATGTTCTTTCCAATTAAGATTGGAATCAACATGGTGGCCTAAATATTTTGCATAGGTTTTTACTGTTTGTCTCATTGATTTTAAAGCTTTTTGAGTTCTAACATTTATCACAATACCATTGCCAATGAATTTTTCACGATATGATCGTATTGTTAAGAAAATAAACTGATTTAAAGACATTTAACACATTTTCCAATGAATTAAGTTTAAACAGTTTGATACTATTGTCAATATGGAGATATAGTTACTATGATAATAGTATGCAATCCAATGAAAGAATTTATTTTGACACGTAAATGAATAGTATTAATATTGGGAATTGTGAAAGAAGTGGCAACAGTGTATAAGGTTGTATATTCTTTTTAAGCAGACTTCTGATTTGGTCTTTGGAGTAAACGGTTTTTCGTTTTGGTTTTTTGACCAAGTAATGCATAGAATTTATTTGTAAATAATTTTTAGTAGTAAAATAAATTCCTCTTTTTCAACTCGAGATACAACCCTTTACCCTTACCAACTTCGTGTGACGACCTAATTTTCAAGATATACTTTTCTTTAGGTACTTATACGATATGGGTAAGAGCCTTACCTAGATTCGAAAATCTTGAATTTTGCGCCATGGCCGATCTGGGACGAGGATATCCGGATTCTTGCTCACAATGACTGACACGGTTTCCGTGTCTGTGGTAGTGAGCGTTATACATACTCTACCTTGTTCTACCCAGTTCTGGCAACGAGACTGTGCTTTCCACACTCGGCATTGGTTTCAGCTAAGGTTTATACTTAAACCCACTTTTTGAAAAACCGGTTTTCGAATTCCAGTTTTCCAAAAAAAAAAACGGTTTTATCCTGTTTTCGAATTTTTGTCAAAACAAGCAGACATTCAAATATACCTTCAGTTGTTAATAAATTGGCATCTCGTCACCCTAAGCCTTCAGATGCTAGAAGAATCGATCCCAAGACTTTATGAAGTTCCAAAAGTTATATTGAACTTCATTCCACATATAAGAAGAACCAATATCATTCAATGCTAAAACAACACATTCTTTTACTGCCAGAAATCTTTCAATCATGTCCTCTATACTATTCCACCTTGTTTTGCAGTCAAGAATTAAATTTAATTCCTTTCCTCTTTCTTGTTTGATATAATTTTGAAGAATGGTGTTTCTTACTGGAGGTTTTCTAAAGAACTTACAAATTTTTCTAATTTGTGAAACTAATTGTTTGTAACTGTCAGACAGAATAGGAATAGGATGTTCTCGGTTACAAACATAATAAAGAGAAATTTCATAATTGTTATATTCGTATTCGTGTTCATCTTCCCATCCCTCACTTGAAACATTTACTTCGGCTTCAGCTTCAGCCATTTCTTGATGTTTATATAACACTTCAGTAACTGCTGCGTGTGAATAGCACAGTTGATGAATTGTAGATGATAATTTGCCAATTTTTTTCGTAACTGCACCACCATCATTTGTTGCTGCAACTATGTCAGTTTCTAGATTCAAGTTGAAATTTTGAAACGATGGAAATCTGGTGGATGTGGAAGAAGTTTTTGTCGTAGTCGATTGTAAGGTAGCTCCCACTTGGGTACCTTCTGATTTTGGTAATTCAGTTGTTTGCCTGTCTGGCCTGTTGTCCTCCTGGCTGATCTAAAAATAACAAATAATTGCGTGATTTTCTGTAGATATCATTCGATGACATCTCAGCAGAGTTTTGGCACCAACAATTCAACATGCTTTTCATTTATTCCAGATTATAAATGGATCATAGACTGAGCTCGCTGTATAATAGTGATTACTCGTGCAACCCTAAAGTTCGATGCCATAAGTCTAGATGGGAATGGTGATAGTTTCATATGTTAAAATTTTGTTTTAAAGTCACATTAGTGACTTTCTGCAAAGTATCCAATATGACTCTTCCATTTTCAGATCTGTTTGTTAAGATTGGACCTAAATATTTTGCATTGGTTGTTACCGTTATTACTAGGTCTCCATGGATTGGCAGAATGATATTGTCATCTATATCTGTGTCTTACTTGTTCAGTAATAATTATATAAATTTGCGCTGATCATGCGTGTACTTGATTGGAACAACGTGCTGGTGCTAGGAGTCGAGTTATGTGGGGTCGCTATTTCGCAACTGACAAAACGAATCCAATTGCGATTTGACGCAATCCCGTTTTTTCGATTCTGTTCATTATATGATGAATCTCTCGAGCGGTAAGCTGATCATGCGTGTACTTGATTGGAACATCGTGCTGGTGCTAGGAGTCGAGCTATGCCAGAAATACCAATTTCCGCTTTTATTACAACTTGTAGAAACAAACTACAAAATTACATATTTTGTATTTCATTTTTTATACGAACACTGAAACGCAATAAATAAACATACCACATAACTGTCTGGGAAATTATTTTGTTTGAGTTTTCAAATGAGTTATTGCCGCCCACAGTTCCGCTTAAATATATCGTAATTTTCTGTGTTAATGGTTTTCAAATTAAAAAGTCATATTTCTTTTATTGATTCTAACTTACATATGTACGTTTATACAGATACATGCCAAGAACAACGTAAAATTAAAATGTTTGCCAAGTAATAGCAAAGGTGCCCGCTGCGATAGTGGAAAGATTGACGGCCGGTTCGATTTGCTCCATTTAATTTAACAATCTTTTTCGAATCACATCAAAAAGTAGCAACCCGGCCAAATACGTCGATAAATGTGAAAGACGATTGAATTGGCATAAATATACATTTCTTTTCCAACAGAAATATTCCAATTTCAATACTTAAATTAATTTCTCCATGGATAATACAGATTTGTTTTCATTCAGGGTACTTATGGAAAAACTCAGCAACAGACTCCGACTGGTGCCCGTAGCCCTAGTTATGCCCAATATGGTACTGCAGGTTACTCTTCGACACCTGGGACAACAGAGAAACGGCCCTTTAACAACAATCTTTCCGAGTTAGACACGCTTTTGCAAGATTTAAGCATTTCGCAGGAATTGAACCAATCCAGATATGCTAATGTTTCTGGAGGTACAGTTATATTTAAAAGCATCAAGTTTAGGTGTTGCTAACACACTTTTTTTTACAGAAAATGGGCTGAATGGAAGTTATAATGGAGCCTACAACGGTTCTGGAGGAAGTCCGGCCAACTATTCAAGGCCTTCTAGTGCTCAAAACACCTTAAATAGGCCGCCTGTTGATAGCCTGCTCGAAGAACTTAATCCAGGGTAAGTGCAACTATTTACCCTACATTTCTTTATTGATGAGAGTATTTTCATTTGTTATTGCTAAATTTGTTTGTTAAGTAAAAGTTACAATTGTTAACATAAGAATTAGTGAACGCTTGCTTAAAATTAATCTCGTAACTATTTGGTTGTTTAAGTCAAAAATTAAGTTGCCCTGAAATTATCCCATGAACCTGATATTGTGTAAACTTTACGTTGTAAATTTGATCTTTTTCCAATTATTCTTGGCATTTGACGCTGGAAAAGAGGAAAGAGGAACTACGTACATTACGTATAAAGAGTGAACATAATACATGAAATACAGTGACGTCAAATATACGAAGTGTAAATCTATTAAGCTGATTCTAAAATATCTCAACCTAGGTCTTAGAAAAAAAAATTATTCACATCCAGACTTCTACTCAGCTTGATGTGCAGTAATATGTTGCCTGGGACTCAATTGTAACATTGTACTGTAAGTGTTCAGTTAGTAAGTTGAAAGTATAAACAAAGTGACGCACATGCTTTCTTATACACATCATTAATTGGGCCAAATGTAACGTCGCCACTCAAAGCAGCACAAAATTCCATGGGATGTTTCTAGAAATTGTGTTAATATATTTTATTAATTTTCGTCCATTGTACATTAAAATTCTTCAATATAACTGTATGTACATTCCCCAGAATGAAACTAGTTTTTAGGCCTATCTTCTGAAAAGACTCCTAAGGTTTTATCCACTGGTTTACAACTCTTTTGAGGTGATTTAAATCTTGAAATCGCACAGCACTAATTCCTAGCGCAATTCATTTAAAACATCTAGAATTTGACCCATGTTTCATTAGCTATTATTAATTTCCAAAATAAGTCAAGGAAAGAAAGATGGACACAGGAGAAAAGCTATGGGTAACATTAGTGAACCTGGAGGCAGCATTGGACGGAATCGATAGACAAGTGTTTAGAAGACATAGATGTACCAAGACACAAATATAAAAAGTCAAAGCATTTATAACATGGTAAAAGCACAAGTACATATTAATGGCAACAAATCCGAAGAGTTCGAATTGCAAAAGGAAAAAAAACAGGGAGATAGCCTTAGGTAACTCTATTTAATATAGTCATCGACAGAACCATGAAAAATTCAAAAGCTCGAGCAGAAAAGCTACAAATCTTGATCGGCTACAAAAACCTAGTACCAATCAAGTTAAATAGCTTTATATGCCTCGACGATATAATATTGATAGCAGAAACACCAGACAAAATGAAGAAGATCCTAAGCATATAGGCGAAAGAAATAGAAAGGATGAAAATGGCAATAAATATTGAGAAAACGAAATGCATGATTATAATTGAAAAGACAAGAGAGGGGAACCAAAAGCACAATAACTTGCAAAGGAGAACAGATCGAAGTAATAACCAATTATGATTATCTATGAAAAAGTTTATTATATGTAAATTTTATATAATTTTGTTCATTCATCATCAGTTGTAGAAATCTGAAATTTAACTTTAAAGAAATCAAAGACGATCAGTGGTTATGCCAAAAACGTGTTAAGGATTTGTAAGTCTCCCAAATACATAACCGCGACACCTGTTACCTGTTACATTCAAAACAAAAATAAATCAATTTATTTACGCAGTTGTTTGCGTACCGAGATATATAACTAATTCTTTATATCGCTAGCTAACTCAAAATTTTTGCGACCTGGTTTTCTTATCCCTACGTGAACTTGACCAATTTGGACCGTCATCAATTCTGATAATGACCCGTTTGCTACTCACTCTCTAGTCCAATTCAAATCGAGTGCGGCGGAATTTTACAAGCGTGTAATAATAAATCATGTCTGCGTTCTAATGAAACCCGATTGTATGTATGCGGAGCATACGCGATCCAATTTATTTATATGTTAGAGGCACGAGTAGGATATGAGGAAAAATTTGTTTTCGATATTAATTTTATCTATTACATTATTGGCGGATCTAGTGCTGGACGCTGTTATAGCCCCAAAAATAAAATAAGATCACAATAATTTGTAACGACATTGTAAAGCAACTGCGATATTTTATTGGAATACGCGCAACTCTGGACATATTCTGGCACTGGCCGTTGTAACACAATAACAATGTAAAATCACAGTTTAGCTTTTGTTAGTATACAAATAAAGAAAAAAAATACTTAACGGAAGCGTGATAATGCTCTAAGTTTCAGTTATTTATAATTTGGCACTTTACCTACCAACTTTAACTCCAGTTCCAAATATTTTACTTTTCTTCTATATAACGGCAACTCAAGATCGATTTATCACGTATTTTTTTATAATACAAGTCTATTAATACTATTTAAAGAAAAAGAAGTTTTGATCATATTAGCAAAATATTGCTACTGCATCCACATAACCAAATCTTCTTCTTCGTAGTCCTCTGCCTTTTCATAGTTAAGTGTACGGCTGTTTGGAGTCAAATTATCTTCTTTCCTTGATTGTGTATGTCCACGTCTTTCTCGATCTTCTATTATTCTTATCCAGCACTTATGACTCAAAAACTCTTCTTGATAGTCCTTCACTTGGCATTCGACGTGTATGCCCAAACCACCTTAGTTTGTTCTTTACTAATTATAGGTTCAATCTTTAAATTCCCTTTAAACGTTTCATTCCTTATCATTGCTCTTCTCGTCTTTCTCCTCTATCTTTCTCATGAATCTCATTTCCACCGCACTTATTCTTTCTTCACCTAACCAAATCTAAAATTTTTGCAGGAAAAAGATTTGCAATAAATTCAACACATATTTCCATTTAATTCAGTAAGGAAATTGCGGTGATTATGCATCACAACGATCCAATAAACATTTATGGGTCATGAAGGAATGTCACAGAGAAGAAGGTGGTACCGACCAATCTCTTTCGGTTTCGCAAAAAAGAAATCTCTTCCAATATTTATTCATTTTAGTCCAAGAGAGTTGATAGCCTTCTGATTAAAACTTGGTGCTCTTTCTGAATTAATTGAAAAAATACAATGGGACAATGGAAAGGAGTTGATCTCGCTGTAATTTTCAGACTCACGGCGAGATAAACTTTTTTTTAAATGGAGCATTCATTTGTCGGATCAACTACGCTAGCTTCATAATATGGATGCCCTTATGTATTAAAATTTTGGTGTTTTCATAAAACCAATTGCAATGGAGTGTCTTTATTGTAATAGGCAATGTAAATCCTTATGGCAAATACTTAAAGAAACTACTGAAAATGATTGCCAACATGCAAGCTTCCAATCGTCTAGTCGTAGATTGACGAAGATGTTGTAGTATCTTGTGATCATCTCTTACAGCAGTGGATACATTAATAATGCGATTGCCCAGATCTTCCACGTTTTCAATTGTATTTACATAAAGTAAAGACTTTAAATGTCCCCAAAGGAAGAAATCCAAAGAGCTCAAATAGAGTAAGCGAAGCGACGATGATTATACCCCAACTCGCCCTATTCTAACGGCTAGAATAAATTCCATCCCAGAATTGATGGGCTAAGATGGTAAAAATTCATAAAATTTCTCTTCCAAAAATTCACGGCATGCTACACCATTAAGTCTTTGAGGAAGAAAAAACAACTAATTAATGAGTCGACAGAGGAGAGAACAAGAGGATTCAGTATTACGTCGAATTACAAACTGGAAGCCACACGCCAACAGACCTAGGGAAAGGCCAAAAGCAAGATGGGAGGACCAAGTTGTACAAGA